>JAQIWU010000333.1:0-28225 GCA_034696445.1 Isotomiella minor
GTAAAACCACATTTCGACATTTTCGACTTCCTGAAATGTATGCAATACTTAATATTATTTTATCCACCAACAGCCGCTGGGGCAGCCGGAGCAGCGGCAGCAGGGGCCGCAGGAGCAGGTGCTGGAGGTAAAACCACATTTCGACTTCCAAAAATTTATGCAATATTTAATATTATTTCCTGCCAACAGCCGCGGGTGCAGCTGGAGCAGCGGCAGCAGGGGGTGGAGCTGGTGGGGCTGGAGGTGCAGGTGGAGCCCCAGGAGCCGCAGGTGGTGGAGCGGGTGGGGCTGGTGGTGCAGGAGGTGCAGGCGCCTAAACGTTTTAATTCTTCGTCTTCGATAAAAAAAATTAAAATTCCCAATGAAGGAACAATAAAAAAAAATCAAAAACTCCTAACTCATCAACTTTGTTGCCTGCTTTAGTAATTTGTAGACCGTAAAATGCTGTTTGGTTTTAGGTCTTTATGACTTTGCAAGGCGTCTAACTTTACCCCACCCAAGTCATTCACATTTTGGTACTGAATTGGGTACTAGCTAGCATAATTTTGAAGCCTTCAGAATTAGAAGCACATATAATTTGAAGCTTTATTAGAGCGTCACAATTAGGATGGCAGTTTTCTTACTTCAGTTTCAATAAATGATTTTTGAAAATGCCAATACAGGTTAGGTTAGGTTAGGTATTGTATTTCACAATCATCTTTTCTATATTTTAGCCTTGTGATGTCCCCCTTTTCCAGTGATGGCTAGTAGTAGAATCCAAGGCCAAAACGAGTAAAATCACAACGTACCTTGACAACTTTTGTAGTGGTGGATGATTTTAATGTTGTTCCATGTTCAAAAATTATGAGTATTTTATTTTAGCATTTCTGAAGTTGACTTCTGTCATACTGAAATTGACATATTGTCCGACAAAAAACCCAACAATGAGCAAAGCTACTCGAGCATATCCCGAAGGATTCACAAGTCGCCCCAGCGAGGTACCGTGGGGTTGTGCCCCTGCCGTAGGCTGGGTTCCATTTCCCCCAAAAGTCCCACGGCGTCACCCACTTATTGACACAGTTGGACGGGCGGATGACCCTTGTGATCGTCCCCTGTATGAACCCCCGGAATTTGCGTAAGTTTAGATTATTTCCTATAGATGTTGAGGATTCTGTCTCAGCCATTTTTCATTTGCAGACCCAAACCTTCATTCAAACCACCACGGGAAGGGTACCCAAATGACATGTGTCAAATAGATGAGGAAGGCTATCCCAGGAAAGACGACATCACTATCCCTCAGGAAGGAAGTGCTTATGTCAGTGTGGCGGAGGGCACCCCAGTCAGCATTAAAGTCAAACTCCCTCCAGTCTGCAATGAATCAAAGTGGTCAGTTTTAATCTAAATTTCAATTAGGAATGTCATGAATCACTTTACAACTCAACAGTGATGAAGAGTCACCCACCGTGGACGACTGTTGCAATGCAAATAGGGACTTGGGGGAGGTAAGGAAGATGTATGAGGAGATCGTTGGACCTTTGGAGGAACGTGAAGCAGGTCAGTCAGTTCAATGGCTCAAGACGATGAACCCATGTCAGCCCCTCTTGCCCAAGTACCCTTGTCGTGGGGTGATTGAGGACGCTTTGCAAGATTATGAACCTCCTCCGAAAGACAAAGAATGCAAACCAGTGTCCCTTTGGACCGGAGATGAATCGGCAAAGTGGGACGACAAGGAACCAGTCAGTGGATGGGAATTTGTGGACAAATGCAAAACTTGTGATTATTATCCTATTGACAAAAACTTACCAGAGCGTTTCAATCGCCCTGCATGGTTTAAGGTGAGGACAATTCGGTTTTCAGATTTTACCTTTCTTTATTAAGATATCTGTAGTATGGTGATTCATAAAACTATATACAGGGCTACGGTTGCGAGAGACCAGCACATCCTTTCTATGTGACAACCTCTGCTGACATCGGACGTTTTGGTCCAAACCCTCACACAATGACGCAAATGTATCATCCAAAAGATAACAAATTCACGGAGGTCCTTCGCATGACAGGGATGTACAGAAATAGGACTCTGAATACTGCTAACAATAAGTCTATTGTATAAATCTATTATCTCATACATACACTTTGATCAATTCACATTTCGAATTTTGGGAATAAATAGCAAGCGAACATTACAGAAAACAATTGGTATTGGCTCAATTTGAAACGTGCAACTACTTGACTGGATTAGGCTACATACGCCATATAGTGGACTAGGTTATCACAAACGTTTAAGTAAAACAACAGTTTCGATACAAAGTATAAACTAAAATTTTGGAGTAAGCGTAATTCAATTCAAAGGACAGAGGGACGGGAAGGTGGTGTGTCAATGGTAATGGTGATGCTCCTTCCTGTTGTAGTCCATTCTTGGAAATTTAGTGCCACGACGATCTCGTTCCATTAATTCAACTGCATGTGAAGACCTACTGCCAACGCTAGCTCGGTCGCGTTCCTCCCACGATCTTTTCCCTCTTTCACAGGAGCTATGAAGGAAACGCACAATCAATAATGGAATCTACTTGTTACCGGTCCTATTCTATACCTGTCTCGTGCAACTTTGTAGGGTGAAGAGCTTCGATAACCCTTTCCATATGGGGTTGACCCACTCGTGCGTTCGGGTTCTACAAAGTACAATTAGTTTTGCTTTGTACCACTACCGTTGTCTTTCATTACGATATGAATGAACTTACTTTTGTTGCGTCCGTAACTTCGGTGCTCAATTCCACCCAATGTATCATGCAGTGAACTAATCAAGACTTGGCACCTTCTTTCCCTGCTTACTTTAGAACCTTTGATAAGAGATATTGCTGTGACCAATGTTTCTATTGCACTGGCAAATTCCCCTGTAGTCAAATTACAGGAATATAATAAAAAATGCATTATTACTAATTTGTCATACCGTTTGATGCGTCATTGACCGCTCGTTGAATAGCTTGACTGCAAATAGAGTGATTTCTTTCAAGCAATTCTTCTGTGTCCAACTGAGAACAATTTGGACTAGACATGCTCTTCCCAACACTGCCAGGATGCTTTGAATTTGATTTGATTGAGTACTTGTTCATTGCTTCTTGGTGTGTTGTCGAAGTGAATGTTTGATTGACATCACATGAAACACTTTCTATTTGACTGTACGGAGGACTGTTCAGTGGTGTCGAAGTGAAGAGTGGTTCTTCCATTCCAACATCATTTCTACAGTCATTCTGTGAAAGGTATAAAAAATGTCCATTTACGATTCAATGCTAAATGACTGTATTTCGCACACCTTTAATTGGTATTGGGAGTTGTAGGATGACCAGTCATCTCCCGGCCCACAGTCCCATTCTGGTTGAGAATTTCGATTGAAAAATGCAGGATTGACATGAGCCCGTTGGACATCTATTTTTAGCCATTAAAAAACCTTTAGCTTTGCTTCAGATAATCAAACCATGTGACTTACGAGGAGAGGGATTTCTCCAGTCCTCAAAATTTGGAGGTGGAACTGTCGCAAAGTTAGTCGGCAGTGCCTGTGGTAATTGCGGTGGTGGAGGGCCTCTATTCCCACCTGGGATGTAACTTCCGTTTGGAACCTAAGACGAATTGGGATTTGCCGTGGTATGCATAAAAGCCGATAAAATCTTACTCGTGGGAGAAAACGATTCTGTCCAAGACTAGGCCCCCAAGATGGGCGTGGACCTACACCTGAACTTCCACGATACGAACTCCCGAACTGCTTGTGAAACGGATTGGGATTTCGGTACTGATGACGCCCCATCCCTGTAGGTGTTACAGGCCCTCCTCTTGATGGAGTGAAGCCAAATGGCTGGTCGGTTTGAGGAATGATTGAAGGTCCAGTTGGAGGTCTTGTCCTAGACTGAGAATCGAACTGTAGAATAAAGTTACAAAATTATAATACTTTTCGCATTGTAAAAAGAAATTAAACTCACGAATAATGCTGACGCTTTGCTATCTGATTTCACTACTGGAGCCCTGCCATGCACCATAACTTTTTCCAATTGTTCCACAGTTCGGACAGACCCTTCAGATCCAAACGTTAACAAACTAAAGCCTTTGGACTGACCGTTTGATCGACACTCGAAGATCTTAACATCCAGAAGGTCCGCGATTCCAACAGTTTTCACAGCTTCTCTGATGTCCTCGTGCGTTGTCCACTACAAAGTTATGACAAAAGTAGAATAAACAACTCAATCATTATCATAATAATGCACAACAAATGTTTAATTTACCCATGTCAGATTCCCAACATAAACTGCAAACCGTCGTTGCATTGTAAACTTGCTACTAACGACCCCCCCTCCTCCATATCCATAACCGTTAAATTCCTGAGACAGCGATCCTCCGTCATCTGCACCACAGTCCATCACATCGCTGTTGCTCCCTGCAGAACCACTTCTAGACACTGCAGGAGACAGCTTGATGATTCCAATCGGCAACCCAGGAGAAAAGCAGCTCTCTTCATCCTCCCTTCCTTCTTTGTTCAACCCCGACTTACAAGACGACTGACTCGGAGGTATCATCAGGTCCCCGTCGTCTTCTGGGCCCAACAATCCCATCACAGTGTCGTCATACAGGTCACCAATCCCCGTCGACATGACTGGTGACACGGGTTCAAAAATCTCCTAAACCAGGACCGAAACGTCAGTCTCAAAGCCAGAATTATGACAAAACTTCACTGACCTGTTCCTCAGTCTGACCACACAAAGGTAAAATAATGGGCGTCGAATCCGTCACGTCCACCTCCATCGTCGTCGATGTCGAAGTGTCCTCGTCCTTAGTAGCCTCTGCCTCGGTCCCCTCCTTCACCTCCACATCCACCGTTAAACCGTCCCCCCTCATGGATGACAATGACCCCAACAAAATACAGAAACAAGGACCAAACAGAAGAATCTTCTCTGTCACACCAACACAAATATAAATGCGACTGACTTCTCCAACAGCACTCGCACGAATGACGATGATGAGAGATGCTCTTTTCCTTTGTCTCGTCTGGACTCTGCGGAGAGTCTGGCAGAAGAGTCATTGCACCCGACTTGACTCGACTCTTTTTGCTCTGCTCTGCTTTCCTTTCTCTGCCTGCTGTCTGTCTGACCCTCTCGCATCATCATTGATTTGATGTTTTAGAACAAAGGAAAATGTGTATATTTTTCAATCCTAAAATGTTTATTAACTAATTATTGTCAGTATCACCTTTACTATACAAGTTCAACAATATAAACCTACCTTAGGTATATATATATAACCTTTTTTTACAAAGGGACATGGTTTTCAGAATATATAAAAAATGTTGCATCTATCTTCTAGCTATCTAGTTTCTATTTTACTTACATTTAAATGTCAGACTAGGTGTGGCACATATTTCCAAAAAAAGTTGTGGATTACGCCTGTTTGCTCTTTTTACAAGATTTCATGACCAGCTTGTAAAACAGCTCTCCGAACAGGAGGACGAAGGATCCATAGACGAGGGAGAACATTTTGACACTGTTTGGGTGTCGGAAACAGGCTTCGCCCCCTCCGAAATCTATTAATACAGATATTTTAACATGAGTAATTATAAATTGACATCTCATTAATTTAAGGGGCTTACAGTAGAGGATGCCGGAGTAAGAGTTGACCCCAAGTCCGACAAGCATTTGAGCCAGTTGAAGGGTGGTGATGACGTTGGCTACCTGTCGAGGAACTTTCACGTCCAGTGCTCTCAAAGCGAAGTAGGGGTACATAAGGCTGTGAACCTTTATAAATTGCAAAAGTTAGGAAAGGTTTGTTGTATTTAGAAAAATGAACATTCTCAGCTTACCCCAAAGTTCATGGTGATGTAGTACCTTGAGATGGGTTCGATGTAAGGGGTTGTGATCCATGAGACGGCAAGGGTAATTATGTGATGGTACCATTGGATGAATTGAAGGGGCCTTTTTCTTAAAACGATGAACAAAGTGTCCCCTATAAAACAATGCATGATGTTTATACCTCATTGCAAAAGTTGTTTGTATGCTGAAGGTGTTCTTACCAAGTTCTATGTACTTGGATGTGACAAAGACCAGACTCCAAAAGGCAATTGGCATGTTTCCCCTCTGCCTATGTAATAATTATCATTACCATTCAATCAAACCCCTGGCCATTAAAATCAAAAGTTGAAGTTGATGAAGCTGCTGCTTCACTACTTACCACACGCAAATGGAGTTATGCAAGCCATTGGGTTCCAGGAGATTTTGGACAAATGGTGGAGAGAATCTGAGGAATCCGATGATGGAGAAAATTCCTAAAGCTGAATTCCAAACAAACAACTCCCTCCTGAGATCAAATGCCTTTCGTTTCTTCATCACTTCTTGGAGTCCAAATATGACGATGACATAGACAATTGTGGCGTAGATGGGGTAGTACCACTTGGTATGAAACCAGGTCACCCATTTCTTCCAGTCGATTTCCTCAAACTTGTAGGGTAGGTCAAAGGGTGAGGAGTAGTGGAGGTGAAATTCATCATAGTTGATGTATCCATCAGGCTTTACTTTTAGTAGGGGATGGTAGTCTTCGATCTCGAAGGCTGAGGTACTGCTGGGCAAGGATATTATAGGTCTTGTCTCATTGTGCCCCAAAAAGAGTTGGGACAAATTGTAGAGGTCCTCTATCTCCATATTCACTCGAGTGATTCCAGGGTGGGTGGGTGTGTAATGTACTTTAGGTTATTGCCTTCGTGTAGTGTCAACTTGGACACAAGGTCTAGTGTGTTCACTAATATGTTTAAACTTTGATACTTATACTGTGCAGGTTTGGTGGTCGAAACCAGACTGAGAGTTGGGCAAGACTTCCTAAGATCTTTTAATGAGTCCCGGTGTTCTTAAAGTAAAACATTAATTTTTTGCTGACTGAATTTCCACTGAAGAAGGAATGCCCATTATCTATTCCTCTATATTGTTGTTGACGTTGTGCAGATCAGGTTCGGATCTGACCATAACAAACATAACATGCCTTACGTTGACCAGTTTTTGCACGACATGATGATTTGTTTTCCTGGGGCTATACCCATACCCCCGAGATCACTTTGACTTATCAGATCGCATCTTTTATATAATCAATAAAACAAGTCTCATGGGCTCTTTGATCTAAATCTAATAAGAGGTTTTTGGACATTAGTATTCGCGAAAGTAGTGGCGTCGTACAGGGGCAGGTAGGCTCTCTTATCAAAAAAACATGTTTTAATGACGTAGAAGTTGTCGATGATGCATTTAATTTTTGGACAGCGTTGGACAGACTGGTCCATCCATGATCTCATCAAATCAGGTTTATTCTGCAATTTTACATGGAAGGAGCAGGGTAAGGTTTGTAACGTAATTTCCTGATGAATTCGAAGATCAATTTTTATAGCTTTTCCTTGAAGTCACTGATCAACTAATCATTGGGGTATCCCAAAGTCCGTATCCGTTTTTTGATTCTTAAGAAAAAGTGTAGAACCTGGTCCAATTGCAATTAATCTTTTTTTTCTCTATGACTGTTCCTAAAACCGAGAGTGGATTCAAATGAACTTCTAGTGAAGGAACTATAACAAAAAAGTGGTCAATTTAAAATCAAAACAAAACACAAACAACTGAACAAGAGTTATGCTTTCCCTTTCCTATTCATTTGAGATAATAATAAAAAATTACAAACTTGTGTGGCTAATTGATCCTTGTTTTCAACAATTTGTTCATAAATCTTGAATGATAAACAAAATCAAAGAAACAACATGCCGATTGTTGTTCAAGGGTTAAAGAAGCAAATGAACTGACCGACCACCAACTTCAAGACAAGCATAAAGTCTTTGTTCTAAAATATTGCCTAGCCCAAACGACGCGTGGTCATACTGCGTGCTTATTCTGTTACCACTGGACATTCCAGGTACGCCATTTAAACAGGAGTGTCACATTCATGCAAGAAAGAATAGGATTTAATTTAATTACTCATAAATTATTTTGACTTGGCTAATTTTACCCAAATGACATCAAAAGACAAGGTCCTGGTCCCCCTTCCACAAATATCCATATGCAGGTGTCCACATTTATGCTAAGACATGAATGAATCTAATCTGAGATATCATCAAAAGCGGATAAATTACCTCTTACAAAGTTTTATTTTCATACGAAACTTATAATCTCTTGATGTATGAGGAGTTCGAACATAACGTAACGTGTGTATATATAAAACCACTTTTGTCTGCTTTGTTTGTATACTTTATTTAACTCATCTGTCGTATTTTTTCTCCCTGCAATTAATTAGGCAACTACATACCTACTCTTTCTCATTCAGTTATATAACATTCTTATAAAAACTGGCTTCTTTTACTCCGACGTCTCTACTCTAAGCAAAAGTCATTATTTGCAAACATCTTTTGCCCGGTGAACTTCCACTTCTTTCGACTTAAAAAAAGTGAAATTAAACCCATGCAGGTAAATAATTACAGTATCGCATGAGACGGAGTAACAGAAAATAATAAATGACAGATCATCATCGTCAGGAGGAGGATAAAAGTTTGATGTCTGATTGACGCTTAGAGGAACCTTTTTCCCATTCATTATGAAACCAACAATGATGATGCTAATCAAAAGTCATAAATAGTTTTAAATGATTGTTAAAAAACCACTGGACAATTCATTGTCAATATTTGAGAATGGGTCAATCACCTTTCTTCAAGCCTGTGTGTCTTGTCTGCTTTTTCCTTTGTTCTCTCAACTCAAGAGACTGACTGACTGACTGGACTCTGCTGCTCTCCTTTCTTTCCTTTCCTTTGTTCATTGCTCCCAGTCAGTCAGTCTCTCTTTCTTCAACTCCAGACACAGTCAAAATCACCCAGTCTGTCAGTCAGTCGCGTTTCTGCTTCCTTCCAGTCTCCTTCTACTCGTCTGCTTTGTTCTTCTCGGTGGGGGTGGCAATCAAGACTTTCTCAAGGTTTCTGAAGAAAGGGGGCAAGGGGAGAAGAGGGTTGCCTCTCTTTTGTGTGTCAACATGTTTATCAAGGAGGTGGGTCTTTTCCTCATTTTTGTGATGGGCGTTGTTGTTTATTTACGTTTTTGTGTCTGATTGACAGGTGAGAGTCAATGGGTTCAAGAGCTTCAAGGATGAGGTGGTCATCGGGGAATTTGACCCTGGGGTCAACATTGTGGGTGAGTCATTAGTAATATTTTGTCGTTGTTTGTTTGTAGTGCATTAGTTACTTCATCGCGCATTCCGTTAATTATTTTTTAGTGGGGCGAAACGGTGCTGGGAAAAGCAACTTGTTCTCCGCCATCCAGTTCGCGTTGAACCTCGAGGAAAGCATGGCGAGGGGACCTTTGGCTCGAAGGGAACTCCTCCACCACGCCAAACCAAACTACGACCTGGCATTTGTTGAAGTTGTTTTCGACAATACGGACAGGAAGATGCCGGTAAGCTAAGCATAATTTCTTTGTACTAGATTTCTCAGTGAACTTTGTTGAAGAAGGTACGTTTGTGTTCTTTAGGTAAACAGTGACGTTGTCACCTTTCGACGCATCGTTTCTTGCAAGAAGGACAAATTCTTCTGCAATGGCAAACCAATCAAGAGTGTCAAGGACTTCTTGGACAGTGCGACAATTAACAATCCATACTTCATTGTGAAGCAAGGAAAGGTTCAACGTTTAGCCACGGGGGATGACGCCTTTCGTCTCCAGTTAGTTATGGATGTAGCGGGGGCCACGACGTTCTTGGATAAAGTTAGAGAGTTCAAGAAGGACCTGAGTGGTAAGGATTGCATTAGTGTGTGAGTGTAGAGAGCAGAGCAGAGTTAACTTTTTTGTTTTCTTGTTTTTAGATGCTGACAAGAAGAAGGCTGAAATTGAAGAGAAGCTAGACACTTTTGAGAAAAGAAAAGTGGATTTGGAAGAAGAGCTTGAGGGACTGAGGAAATTCACTGAACTGGATAAAAGACGCCGAGGCGTTGAGTATGTTCTTAATCAACGAGGACAGGACTCCAAAAAGTTGATAATTCAAAAGGTGATAAATCATTCTGCTCAATCTACCAATTTTGGAGAATACGAATGAACTTTACTATATTCTTTCGTAGTTGGACGACGAAATGAAACAACTGTTTGAAAAAATGGAACCAGCAACCACCAAGCTGCAGGATGTGCAAAGAGCTTTAAGAACCGTGATTGAAGAACTTGTAGTTGCAGAGAACGATGTCCATTGCGCAAAGGCAAGAGAAGAATCCGTGCAAGCAGAAATTCTCAACTTGCAAACAGAAAAGGTAAAATCAGAATTCAAATCGTAAGTGAAATTGATGCCTTACACATTTTAATTTACAGGCTCGTCTTGTAAACATGTTAGGTGAGGCTGATGCTGAGATGAACGATTCTGAAAAGTTAAAGCTAACTCCCGAACTGAACAAAAAGCAGACGAAGCTTAAGTTCTTACAGCAGACGCTGGATAAGGCCAAGAAAGAGTTCGAAGAAGCAAAACAACACGAAAAAACAATGGAAAAGAGGTTAGGTCTTTCTAATGAACCAAGTCAAGTCAGATAAAGAAGTTTCATTCCAACCATTTCAGAGTGGTGGAATGTCTTGCAAGGAAACAAGCACTTGAAGTTAAGCTCACGGGACAATCCGACGTTGGGCAACACTTGGAGTATGAAAAACTCAACATAATTGGTTCTGTTCTGATATCATAATCATTCTTTTATTCAGAGCTCTAAAAAACGAATATGCAGACAAAAAAGAAATTATGAAGAAACTTGAGAAAGAATTGAAAAACTCAGAAAAGGAAAGGGAAGAAGTGGAGCAGTCGTTGAAGGTACCTTAAGTGAATGTGTAGTAATGTATTGAAAGAAGTCTAATTTCTGACATAGCTTTGATTTTGCATAGGTTGAAAAAGGTCAACTCGAAGAAATTGTGAAGGAGTTGAGTGAGGTACGTAGAAAATCTCATGAACCTGAGTTGCGGCTCTTTGATGCTGAAAAAACCAAAAGGTGAGGAATTTGAGAATAGTGATGTGCTATGTGTTGTGCTATAATTGATCTTGCTAATATGAGAGTGCCCTTATGCTAATATGTATGTAATCAAATGAGTCGTTCATAGCTAAAATTTCATACTTTCAGTGAGCTTTGGACCAGATTAAACGAGACCGAAACAAAGTTGGCACATCTAAATGTGCGTTTGGAATGCTTGAAAGCGGGCTTCAAAGAACGAGCTGGTTGGGAAGCAATGAAAACTTGGGAAAACGTTCAAGAGGCTGTTGAGCACCTTCGCCAAGAGGGGCATGATGATGTTATTCAAGGGTACCATGGGACGCTTCTGGAAAATATCGCATGTGCCGAAGAACTTGAGTTGGCAGTTGAGGTTGCCGGCAGTAATTGGTAAAGCGTCCAGCTTCCTGTCCCTCTCATTATGCCTCTTACTTATAGCCTATTTCATTTTTGGCAGCTTGTTTCATCATGTAGTGAAGAACCGTGACGTTGGCAGGAAGATACTGAACACGTTCAATCGAAAGAAGCTTAGAGGAAGTCCACATTTTATTCCACTCGAAGGTCTAGAAATTTCAAGATCCCCGTTGCCTCAATCGGCAGACGTGAGTGTTGCTTAAATGCACTACGTGCTTGGGTTGTTTCACTGATATTTTCTATTTTAGATATTCCGGTCGTTGATTGAATCAATTCAACATCCCCCAGTTGTAAGAAACGCCGTACAATACGTTTTTGGAAAGACGCTTTTATGCCGGGAATTGTTGGATGCCGTTGCTGCAGCCAGAATGCATAAATTGAAGTGTGTGACACTTGATGGAGACAAAGTATCTGGATTGGGACCAATGAGGGGTATGTTACAATATTGACTTGCGCAATATTTCGTCGTTGGTGTAATATATTGTCATAATCTTTTTGAAAGGTGGATATTTTCACAATAAAATGGGATTGATGGAATTACAGCGTGGAAAAGTAGCAGCAGAAAACAAGAAAGACTCGCTTTCACTTGAAAAGGTGAAAATTGAGCACAGCTTGCAGGAAATCAACGAGACTATACGACTTTCTGCTAAAGCGAAAGAATTGTCTGAATCACAGAGATGTAGACTTACGTAAGTGCTCATAGTTCCATTTAGTTTGTGGTGGAAAGGAACACGAAATAATTTATTTTAGATCTAAAAAAGAGACATGCGAATTTTCGGTGAAGCAGTTGGAAGCAAAGTTGAAGCTGTTAAAACAGCGCATTGCAAATGCTAGAAAGGATGTTGACCAGAACTCGATGAGAATTGTGGAAGCTACCTGTAGAGAATCCGAATTGAAAAAGCTGCAAAAAGACCAGAAATCCATGCCATTGGCAAAGTGTAGAAAGGAGATCTTGACGTTAAAGAATAACCTAAAACCACTCTACGCAAGTAAGAAAGCAGCGTTAACAGACAAATTGAAAAAGGAAAATGCCGTCAGTGAAATTGAAAATGAGGCTAAACGGTTGGAGGAAGAGTAAGTACATCGTGCATTATTTTTGATAAGAAGTCATATTGTCATTGTATAATCTAAATCTATGTCATTCTTGTCAGGATTGAAAATGATGGAAGAAAAAAGTTGGAGAAAGCATCAGTACAAGAGTTGCAGGAACGACTCTATGAACTGAAACAAATGTTGCTGACTAGTGAGCGAGAGATTAAACGAAAGACCTCAGAAGCAAAGAAAACGGAAGGAATTATCACAGCCTTAATAACAAAGGTAAGGCTTTCAAATAATTTACGTTTGGACATTGCATGCTCAGTGTTTATATTTGTGATTTGCAGGAAGTAGAGAAGAAGCGTCAAAGAGAAGAGGCTCAAGAAAAGGAAGCCAAGGTGAGAAAACAGATCTCTCGTTTCGAAGAAAATCTTCAGAAGGCAAGAACCGCGTGGTCCGGACACAAGGAACAGCTCCAGGAACTTACTGATGATGCCGCCAATAAAGGAACAATTCCGTCGGAGACGATCCATTATAAGGACTTGTCTTCTAAAGAACTGGAAAAGAAATTAAAGACAACAGTGAAGAAGCTAAAGAAAATCACAAACGTCAATCAAAAAGCTGCACAGGAGCACGCTGAAATTACGGAACTCTGCACACGCCACAAGGACAGATTGGAACATGCTGAAGAGAGCCGAAAAGAAATGGAAGAGCTGTTGAAAGATTTGTCTGAGATGAAGGGAGATTTGGTCCTGAAAACTTTCAGGGTCTTACAGGAACAATTTGATCTAATCTTTACCGAGATAGTCCCTGACGGTGTCGCAGAGCTTGTCTTGTATGGGGAAGATTGTGAAGTTCGAGGGGACAGCCAAGATTCTGTAAGTTTCACTCGATCTATTTCATTGAGTAATGCACTTTTTTGCATCATGAAATTTTTATAACTTTTTAGGAAGAGCTTCGTAGTTTTCTCGCAGACGACAGTTTGATCGGTGTAAAAATTAATGCTAACTTCATCGACAAAAGGCGTCGTGAAATGAAAAACTTGCTGTCTCTTTCTGGAGGACAGAAATCCGTTGTTGCATTGTCCTTGATACTGGCAATTCAGAAGATCGATCCAGTTCCACTGTACATGTTGGATGAAGTTGACGCCGTATGCTTTCAAATAATACATTTTGCAAAGAGACTAATAACTAATAACTGATTAATATTAATTACTGTACAGGCATTGGATCCAACGTACCGATCAAGGATTACCAATGTAATGCTCGGTATTGCAAACCAATTCAAGCATCAATTCATTTGTACTACTTTCAACAAGGAATTTTTGTCCGGTGCAAACAAGTTCTTTGGAGTTTCTTATCATAATGAGGTTCGTTCAATTAATTCACACTTGAGTAGAGTAGCATCTTCATAAAAATATTTTATTTGTTGTACAGTGTTCCACTGTCAGAGAAGTTACTCGAAACGAAGCGGAAAACTTTGTTGAAACAGGTTCAGAGAGCGATGACTCATCTACACCGGGAATTTCTGGAGAATCTTCAGATTCGTCTTCTCACAACGACAGCAATCAAAGTGGCAACGATAATGAAATGGAGACAGGACCGACGCAAGAAGAAGAGTCGCGACATATTGTCAGAAGCGACGAGTCGAATGAAATCACTGTCGAAGATATGGATTGGGAACAGAGTATCTGTGCCTAAACTAGTTCAGATAGTTGTTTCCACCTCCCACAATCATAATTATTTATTAACAGTAATAAGTAGATAGTTACAGATAACACTACAAAAATATTGGAAAAAGTTATGCGCTTATTTACAGTTTATATACACGTACATTATGAAAATGTAAAATCTACCTATAATGTGATGTAGTTCTAGTCTTGTGTAGATTAGTGCCAGTTTGTGTTCAAATATTTGAAAATAAGGTTTAAAAGAGAAGTGGCAACTGTGATGATAATTGAAGCTTTAATGTTACCACCAGCCTGTCCAGATAAAGTGTCTGCATACTGTCTAAATCCAAATCCCGACTTGATGTTTGATTGCAGTGTATTTTTCAGTTTAATTTGCGACTTGGGAAACGTAGCTTGACATTCCACAATAATTGACCCGTCGCGAAAATAATGTGAGTCAACTTGGAATTTGATGTGACTAGTTGAGCTGTAGTAAGTAGTTCCATCCATTGCTTTCCCTGCCTCAAAGCTCTCGAAAGTTGTACAGTCGCATGACTCCGGATCCATCTGTATAGAAGAAGAAAGTTATTCAACTTGAGACAATTATAACTCTCTAAATGTAGAAACTTACCGGCATTTCATTTATGTACCATCGGAGTGTGGGGCTTGGGAAAGTTTTGTGCACATGACATTTTGCTGAAAATTGGTCTCCAATGTTGTACCTAAATGAGACACAAAAGCTCGTGAATTTATCATGATGATAATTTAATTTAATTTAATCTGCATGCACACATACCATGGGTGAACGCCACTAATTGTCGGTCCTTTCTCTGGCAATGCTATGAGGACATGTACAAAGAAAGCAATTAAGTTTACGCCATATTTCACATGACTCTCTTGACTTCGCCTTCCCCATTTATGTATTTCCATACATAAATACAAACACAAATACACACACATTCATTCTTCTTACCCAAAATGCGCAGTTGGTGGTCTTCATAAAGAGTCTGGAAGGAGGGTGCGTCTGCCGAGATCTCGCATCGATACACTCCCTTACTGAAGAGTGTGATGGGCTCTATCTGCACGTAGTTCAGTGACGATTGGTTTGCCTATTTAGAAGGAGAAAGTAGCAGTACAAAATATTTTAGTTTAGTCAAACTATTTATTTCATTTCTAACCCTTTCTCTCTCTCAAAGAAACCAAGTAAAGTAAAGCCAAATGTACAACAGGAAATAGGAGGAATCAATTAATGAATGGCGGAGACCACAAAGGAAAGGAAGGGAGAAAACAAGAATGCATAAAGTTAAACCACAAAAGCGTAGCAATAATTTGTCTGCACCCACCCAACCCTCCTCTTTCTTTCTTTCTGGTCTTGTCTTCATTTACCGACTGCATATAAATAAATGTAAATAAATCGAACTTTCTAAAATACTAAAAGAGAAAGCCTTCCTTACATCCGGTGGGTTTGAAAGGAAGGAGAAAGCAATATGATATGAAAAATTGGTTGGTGAAACCTGGTGGAGGTTTTTTTGCTTTCACTTTCCAGATATGGATGAAAGGCGATGAAACGAAAGGAAGTGAAATGGAGAGTGAAATTAATGTGAAATAACTGACTCCTAAAAAACCAACTTTTCTCTTTTCTCCTCGCACAGTTGGAAAATATAGTGGAGATAGATTTATTCACTTACGTTGACTGCGACGCCAAGAACGGGGAAAGTGGTGATGGGAGGGTCATCCTGAGGCTTGAACCGAAAAAACTGGTGCCCGTCCTTGTACCATGTGAGGGAGTAGAGGGAATCATTCTCCAGGGTGAAATGGCACTGCAGCACGACAGCCTTGGAGAGAATCGCGTACTCTGGGATCACTGTTCCGGTCAATTTCAGACCCACCACTGGCTCTACATAAAGAAAGAACAGAAAAAACGGCTATGTATAGTAAAACAAGTCCAAGCTTTTTCTTTCATCAAATACTTTCTTTCTTTTGGGTGTATATTTATTTCTCTTCTCAGGGTGGAGGCAAATGCCAAATGCTGGTGGCACCGTGGTCCAGCCAAGAGATCAAATTTATTGATGATTTTATGGACGTGATAAAGATCCTCTTTGGTCTTTCCTCCTCGCCTCTCATTCATTCATATTGAGTCAAGGAAAGTAAGTGTTAGAAGCAGCGTCTCTCATCTTTGTTCCACAGTGTATCTTTCTCTAAATTCGAATTTCATCTTTCTCCCCCAACCAAACCAACCTTCAATTCATTTCACGCACCGCACGCAGTTTAGTTTACTCACTTTCTCTCAGAAACTAAAACAACTACAGAAGTGGACGGACGGACACACACGCCCATGCATGACTGAATGAATGAATGCAGTACATTCCTTTCCCCTCGAATGTATTGGTATTGGGAATGGTTATTCATCTTCTCTCTTCTGGGGAAACTGTTGACCATGTCGGATTATCAAGTTCATAAAATGAAAGTTTGTCATTGGATTTTCTCCCCGTAATCCTCACTTACATCACCCTCTCTTTTCCCTATCCAACCCTTTCCTTTTTCCACCCTCAAAAAATGTCAAATCTCCCAGCAATCAATGTCAACAATTTTTCATGTTCGAAGGTCTAGTTTACTTTACACTGGTGACATGTTACATAAACACACGTTTACTCACTTAGACCAGGAGGCAGGAAAGAGAGGTGTTGGTGATAAGGTACTTAGGTATAAAAGGGAAAGTGCATTAAATTAAACCTTTCATTGCATGGGTGAAGGAATTTTCCAATCCAATCTATAATTTCAATTTCACATCAAGATTGAAAAAGCTTATGCTTGCGCAACCCAAAGTCGGATTACCCAACGCATCATACGGCTTCGATGACACGTAATGTGATGTGATGATGTGAAAGTCTTACTTCCTTCCTTCTGATTCTTCCTTTCTTTCTCTTTTTCTCCTCTGCTTTCTTTCTTTCTTTCATAAATAGTGAATATCATCATCGCATGACACGGCATTATATCCTCACCACTCGAATCCATTTCAACCAGGAAATGATGCAGTATTGAAAAAGTGTGTGGAACATTCTATTACTCCCTATTCAAGCTAATAAAAAGCCGGATACTGCCAATAAATATATAAAGTTGAAATGAGACGAAATGAAAGGAGGCTTCATACATATCATAACAATAACATGCACTCCAGACATAAGACCTATAACATACAAGGACCATGCACCCTCTCTATCTAAGCCTGCCTAAGCAAATAATCTTTCTACTACAAATGCGTAGATGCGTTTTTGTGTGGAGGTGTGTGCACAAGGATCAGGGGAAAGTATGTAAAAGTAAAAGTGGGGATGGAAAAAATATTTCCATTCATTCCGGATGGAGAAATCAGAAGGGAGAAAGGGAGGGTAGTTGGCTTAGCTTGGTTTGGTTGCATCATCGCTGGTGGGTGGGTTACTTAAATATCGTACTTCATACTTTCTCCGTTGCACGTCTGCATTTTATTCTATTTTATTTTATTTACAATTTCCATTTGCGAGCATTTTCTTTTTCTAAGCCATTTTCATCCAGATATGTAACTGCATTTCAAATATCTCTCTGAATCTTTTAGGAGTCGGGCACAATGTTGAGTGGAGAAAGGCTGTTTTCTGATGCATGACGTGGCTTGCTTACACACTAAACTTCAGAGATTTTCATTTCAACATTATTTATTTTGTCGGACATAGCATAACAAAACTGGAATGTTGAATGTCCAACTCCACGCATGTTGCGAAAGAACAAATACAGAAAAATGGCTTCGAAATGAAGAACAAAAAAGCAAAGATCTGTGTAGAACATTAATCTTTAAATTAGACTTTCCAACGGAAATATTTTATCAAGGAACATGAATTGTAGTTTAGATTTTAAAGAGTCAAAAATAATTGGAGAGACAAATAAACAGGATATTCTTGCAACACTAATATCCCTATAAGAAAAAGCAATAAAACCGAAAAAGTGATGAAAGTTGGAGGATGTTTGCTGGATAGGATGGATTATCGCGATTACTCTCCTACTCTCAAAGACGATAAAACAGGATTAGAAAGATGCACACTGCACTTTTCCTTCATTCAATGATACATAAACTGTGTCCATTGTGCATCATGCAACAAAACAAGGATGCAATCTCCCGAATTGTCAATTTAATGAAGTGGATGATGACGACGACTTCGATGCTTTACTTTCTTTCTGTTGACTGTGTGACCGTGACTGCAGTCGGTAGATAATAAAGGGGGGTTTAGTTGTCAGTCAGCAAATTGGTTAGTATACTTATCAACATTTAACTTGCCTTCTCAAAGCGACTTTTACTCCCTGCCTGTCTCTCGAGAATGAGAATCTTCTTTTTATTTTATTTTACGGCACGACAATGCAATGGCACGATGAAAGATATACGTTGCTAAATTGTCGCGTGCCTGGTTTGGTTTGGAAGACGAAGAAACCGGAGGCAGAATGGGCTGAGCCCAAAAGAGAGTCTATATTTTAAGGTCGACGCGTGACATAAACCATCATAAAAATGAATAATGAAAATTTGAAAGTTGTTTACTTTGCTTTATGGCAGGGTTGTGCTTGACAAGATGCCAAGAGAAAGGATTCAATGATGCTATGTGATGTGGATCCTTCTTTCGGTGCTTTAACGATGGGTTCAAGTCGCTTCAATGGCAAGAAACAATAAAGAAGTGGAGGCAGTTTCTTTCTGCTAGTTTAGTTTTATGGTGGGATGGATGAATGCCTTTGTAATCCCTTCACCTTCTGCGGATTCACCTACCTTGGTTGAAATTACATGCCTCATTTCCAACGAGGCTGTAATTACAAATTCCCATTTGATAGAGAACTTTCACCAAAGTCCGTCTGTGGTAACTCAACTCTACAATGAATCGATGCAATTCCTTGATAGATTACCGTCTGACTTAACATGTACCACTGCTAAGCTGTAGTAAAGAGAAGAGAGATAGAGAAGTGTCTCTCTGGAATGAATGAAATTCTGCGTGCGTGTGCAATAAATCCTGCTGCAACAGTGAAGTAATTTGACCTTATCAAAATTCGACATCACATTCAAGTTCTTTCTCTCCTCATCCCCTTTGCACTATTGAATTGACTCCCTGAGGATCAAGGGCAATAAATTAGCTCCTAGTTAGTTCCTTGTTAAAGTTGTCCGAATGGAAAAATACTCTGCTGCTACGATGCTTTCTGTCTCCCTTAGTTCTTCCTACTTTATGGTCTTCTTCCCGACAAGACAACGAGCTAAAGAAGAGAGAAGGACTAAATGAATGAATTTTCTACCACTGCTGTCACAACTGGAGGTAAAACGAAGTAGTTTTCCATTAGGATGGTTTTGGCTTTGGCTTTCACGAGGTCGCGGTGGCACATAAACATAAACGCTCTTTCTCTCTTCTCCTTTTATTGGCTGGCAATGGTTTTGGTATAATGTCCATTTATCACAGGAAATCAGGCACGGCAAGAAGGGTGGATCTGAGGTTGGGTGGTTAGTTATTATACCAAGTTCAGAGAAAACGGTTTGTTGAAAGGAAACTTATTCAATTCAAAGCTACGATAGCTAACTAAGAAATAATCGAGGGAGGAAGAAATAACAATGCTGAAGAAAGGGAAAGGCTCTTCCGAATGTCGACATCTGAGCAGGAACAGGACTTTCACCTCGTGTTCTTAATTCCTTCCTTGTCTACTTTGAATTCCTCTTTATGCAGTTACAGATGGTCTGCGTCCGTCAAAATGATTATTCAACAACGCAACCTGCTTTCACTTTCACGTCAGGGAACTGCAGTTGGTTGCACATTTCAAAACCGTATCATTTATATTTCTTATCGATGGAATCTTTAATTTCTAAATTCAACTGGCTCTCCCTTCATAGAATTTTCCACTCCAGGTAATTGCATGGTGAGGGTGTGACGCGTTCCTTGTAACTATCAGTAGATTGATCTTTTGAAGCATTCTCTTGACATTCTAAAACTGCATTGTCCTGATCTTCATCTTCCTAAAAAAACTATCGCTTGGGATCTATTCAACTTAATGCAGCTCATACAATTAACCATCACGAAATATAGTGGAAGGACATTTCTTTAGTTAGCGTAGCGGGTGAAATATTCTCGCTTTCTCCACCCCTGAAAGTGTCTAGAATAGCAAACACTCTATCCTAACTAGGTATCCATTATCCCCACTTCCGTTTTAACAAGTAGCTTGATTCTTTCTTTCACTTGTTCTGAGTGGGGTATTCTTAGGCTTTATAAACTAAGATTCTTAAGGCTCTGACCTGTTACTCACTCCTCTTCAACTCTGTTGTTCATTTCATTTTCATTCAAGATGAAGAAGGAAGAAGGGAAAGAAAGATGAGGGAGAGAAGGATGAGATAGGAATTCAAGAAGGGACGAAATAGTCGGTTGGACTTCGGACAAGAGTTAAAATCTCTGAGGAAACATTCATCTAAATCTAACTGCTTTCTCTATCTACTCTACACCACCATTCTAACCCCTCTCCCTTGATGGTCAGGTTGAGAACCTTGAGAGGGTGGGATTCCCATTTACAAAGAATACAATGTACTCTCGTGCTATAAGGCATAAGACGATACAAAAATGTACTGGCAGACACCCCGAGATGTAATTGAGTAGAATAGAGTGTAGAAAAATAAAAACAATCAAACTTTCCCCAGAGATGTCTGCATTACAGCAGCAACGATCTATCAAAAGACTGTGAGGAAATAAATACCAACAAAGCAAAAAAGATAGATTCAATTTGTCACTTTCTATCTCTCTTGAAATTGATTGATTGATGCATCCGTTATTTATTTGCACAATTATCTGATGAAGAATATCTTATGAGTCATTCATTTAGGCTATCTAGGGTATTTTCTTAACTGTATCTTATAATTTGCATGATAGTTTTGATACCCTTAATAGCCTACCATCCAGTCCTTGTTCCTTGGGGTAGTATGAGATTTTGGGTGTCAGCAAGGATAGCCCGAAACAAGAAAATGTTTGGCCATCAGCACTTCATTAAACCATCAAAGAACACGGATGGTTATGTCAATTCTTGATTTGATTCTTACTTTTCCACTTTCTTCTCGCTTTCACTCATTTACTCACGCATTTTCTCCATGATTTCATGGTTATGACTATTCCAAATCCTACCATTATCACCAGCCATCCATGTAAGTAGCTTTCTCCTTCGTTGACTCATCCCGCATCCTACGTGAAGATCGTGAAGACCATCAGACATACCAAACTTTCCCAGGGTCTTTCTCTTATCGCCTATTTTGACAAACCCTCACAATCTGCAAAGAACTTCCCAGAATTCTTGATTTGGTTCATTTAGTTTTAGGACTAAGTTTTTGTACTTTTACTTTTACATGGCAGAGGAAATGAAGAAAGGCAGGCCAGCCTTCTGTCTCCCGTTACAACAATAACCAAAAGTATCAAAGTAGTGTCAGTAACAGTAACAGCCCGGCAGTCGGTGGTTGCCTTTCTCCATTCTCTCTGGCTCAATTCATAACTCTCCTGGGTCTTGAACTTCAGCAAATGTAATATTACTTTCCCACTCCACTTTATCCCAGGCAGTCTGTGAAGTAAATTCAACTTAACTTAGTTAGACCAAGATATCATATCGTTCCCATCCAGAGTCTAGTCAGTCATTTGAAAAACCAACCCCAACTGCTTCATTTCACAGCCAGAGAAGAGCAAGCAATCCCAACCAATTTACTCCCATTGCAACTTACCCTCTTCGGATATTGTTCACATCACATCTATTCCCCGAACTCCCCGAACTCCCTTTCTTTCTCTATGTTTCTTCCTTTCTCTTTTTTTTACCAACCTTGCATTTTTATTTATTTCATTTCATCATTCATTCGCTTCTCTTCTCTAAATGTGTGTGATGCCGTGCATAGCAAATATACATACATGCATGCATGTATTAAACATGAGCCCATATTTTATTTTATTTTTTCAGTCACTGACTTGATGTGATGAATGTGACTACTTATGTTTTTGCATGTCTGGATTGAGTAAATCTCGGCTACATGGAAAATCGTGTAGAACTCAATTATACAAGACAAGACGGATTTTTTTTCATTGTTTTGCTTAAGGATTTAATTTCTCCTCCCCCTGAATTAAAATTGGGCATCTACAAATTGGTAAAGGAAAGTGCTTTCCCCTCCTTCATCTGTGTGTCGACTGTTTTGTGTCATGTTTACTCTGGCAAGGCTTGTGAACGTTGATTCTTCTAATTGAAAAATTCTAGCTACTCTACACTAGTTAATTACACAGCAAGAAGAAGCACGAGATGGATGGAATCGAGTGCGGGTGCAGGTAGGAATATTTCCATTCTCGGTTCGGTGTTGCGGTGGTGAGAATTAATGAAGGACCCATGTGCGCCATCACATGTAATGCGGTAGGCCTGACATGATGTATCCATGTTCCATCACGGATGGTTGGATAGATAGATGAGGGCCTTCGTTAATCAATTTGACTAATGAAGAAAGGAGGGATGCTGGCGTTATGTAGACGTACAATTTTTGATGTGTGACATTGTGAAAATGTGTGATTACGTTTCAGTTTAGGTGAAGGAAGGATTAGATTAATGAATGAATGAATGAATAATGCTACACAGCCATGATTCATATTGCTTAATATCAAAACATAATCTGAGCATGGTGAAAGCAAAGTCTAGAATGGATGGGCGGATGAAGATAAAGCAAATTATGCACATAAGGAAAGGAGGACTGATTCTTTGTTTACTTTTGTCACTTCTCTATTCTCTCCTGCCTCGATGTGCTTATATTATCATCATGTTTGCTTAACGCCGTTAATTTAAATGATGGACCACAATGAATGAAATAAGGCAGAACCAACGAACGTAAGGCAAGAAGGTTAAACGTAGCGGGATCTAATTGCTCACTGGAGATAAACCGCTTTTCTCAAATTAGTCGGATGTATTTTAGAGCTCTTATCTTCCTCATCCTCATCTCTTATCAGCCCAGCAGTCTCAAAACGGCAGCCAAGCAGAAAACTTTTGTTCATTTGGATGCACTTTTTCGCTGCATTTTCAGAAAAGTGATGATGCAACTCACGAAGAAAAAGAAATTCAGTTTTAATCGCATCTCATCCCGCCTCTCTCAGTTGGAAAATTAGAAATGAGATGAAAAACTTTCACTTTTTTATGACACCCAAGGGCTATAGAGATAAACGGGGAGATTAAGACAAGAGATGCTACTGCGCTCTGTGATAACGCTAATGTTAATAGCCCCACTCCTACGACACGATAAGATAATGTAATGCAATGAAAGAAAAGCCGAAAAGGAGCTAAGACTAAAGTAATGGAAAGGCGAAAGACTAAGACAAAGTATCCTGTGAAAGCAAGGCAAAAAATCTCTCATCAGTTTTGATTTCAAGTGATCGCTGTCTCCTCCTTCTGATTCCCAACGACAGTCACTGACACTTTTAGTGAAAGTAATTTTGTAGACAGAAAACAATACGTCTAAGCTCCAAGGACCTGATTTCATGTTCAAACGTATTTGGGGTGTATTGAGATAGACTTTTAGTGTTTGGAATTGGAAGCTTTCGCAGCATAACAATGGGCCGTAATCATAATGAAGAAATCGGATAAAGGTTGAATTGAACCCGACCCTCCCTAAGCTAAATCCCATTGCAACCCCATATGTCGTGACATTTATCACTTGCTGCTCGTCCATTACGCGGCTGTTGGTCCATACAGGCACTTCGCTTTAACCCACTGCACTGCACATTGCCTGAAGAGGAAAAAGTAAATTAAGCCGCAAATCTAATGACTCCACTCTTCTTTTAGGAATACCAAATGTTTTCCGAAGGGATAGGCCACGTGCCATTATGAAGTAGTTGTGTAGGCTTTGTTGCAAACTTTGATGAGGCGGAAAGCAAATTGCAATTTTCTTAGCAGAAAGCAATTTCATTTATGGTTGCAAATAGGAAAAGAAATAAAGTCGTTCTCCTTCCAATAATCAAGTGCTTAAATTACTTATGTATGTATGCATGAAGTGATAATACAATCTTCCACTTTCAGTCGCAGAGTCTGTCTGAATTACCCTATAAGAATAGATAATATTGGGGATACTGAATTCGTATAGATTCGATCCTCTCGTCTCTCTCCTCCACGGTTATTGTCCTGCCTAATCTGGAGATCACATCACATTTTGAAAAGTGCGATCCGAATTTTATGGATCGAGCTGATTTGTATCTGGAGCACATGCAAGCCACACAACGCAAGGGATGAATTGAGAGGGAGGGGATGATGTCAAGGATGAGATGCATGAGAACCTCCTCGCCTCGTCATGCCTCATTCAGATTCAGCCCTTCTTTCTTTCTCTCTCCTTCATTTATACAGAGTACTTACAAATAACCGAAGCAGACCACGAAACGAAATCAAACTAGCAAAGGAATAAGGCACAACAATAGGGAACAGATTAGGTTTGGGGGGTTCTCTTTTTTTTGGACCATCGTCTCATGTTTGGTTTCCCATCCTCCCATCTCATTCCCCCAAGCCCAAGCAACTCTTCAATCATTTCATCCAAAAATCTGTCACCGTTTTCAGCATTAATTTATCCATGAATTGAAACAAACCTAAGGAAGAAAACTTAGATAGCTTGCAAGCAAATCACACAAACAGTTTCTTTTCCACTACTTTCTGCTGAGACACCTAAACGAAGGGAAAGTAATAATGAATGAGTGAAAGAGCAAGTGTTCAATTGTATCGTCATATGCTCCAGTTCATTCATCTTCATGCCATCCATCCTTTCCATGATTAGACTTTCTCATTCACACAATTCACTTAACTCATCATTCTACCTACTTCAACTCGCGACCACGACCAGGCCCAAAATAATTAATAATATTCGACCAAAGTTTCAGAAATGCATGGAGGTTGAGGTTGAGGGGTAAGAGAGTGGCTCTGTTACATATTTGCTTGGGTTGAAAAACTTTTCTCATTCAACAACACCCTTCTTTTGCCTTATGTGCATTATTTTGTGGGAGAGAGAAAGGCAATGTGAAATGTAAAGATCCTTGTCAGAAGATGGGAAAAGTGAACATGTGAGCGGAAAAGCCTCCCGGGTAGTTGTTCAGTTCATCCCTTTCTTGACTCACTCATTGTAACATGTAATGATGCTCCGTTGTTGGTTGGTGTTGGTAATGGAGGCATTGTTATACGTACAAAATAAAATAAAAGTTGAGGAGATGGTCATTGAGAAACGAAGGGAGAAACACCCGGGCATTACCTTACCCCACTTTACTGGGAAAAGCACCCGACTGAAAATTCTACCCCGAATTCCACCCAACCCAACACACAAAAGTTTCTTTGATACAAGGATCTACCTAAAGCCAGGCTTGGCTGCTTGCAGGTAAAACCAGTAATAATGAGAAGAGAGGATGCACTTTATGTTATGACAGGAGACTTTCTCTCTGATTCAAAGAATCGGTGAAATGCCCATTAGTACCTCTGCTGTTTCTCCCCTGCTGAGAAAGTATTTTGTTTCTCTCCTGTTGTACACCACCCACCCACCCATCAATCCTCTTACCCACCTACATTCACTCACTTCCCCCACTGTGCTACACCTTTTCGATCATCGTCATCATCATGACCTTTCATTCACACAAAGAGAAAGCAATGTTACTTTGTTTTGTATCACATTAAGTTAGCTACCTACCTCTGGCTACCCGCAGACAAAGTAAGAGTGATGGCTATAAAATGAAACCAGTCTCATCACCAGACTACAGAGATCCTTTCTCCCCGAAGTTTCACTTTTACACAAGGGCAATTGTCCATTGCATTACCAGCTGTCCAACTCATTTATCTTTATTTACTGGAACATCATCTAGGCATGATGCTCTCTCAATAGATACAAGGACAAAGACTAAAGGAAGTATTTTGTTCACCCGTACACGTTCTTATTCCTCGGCAGGAGTCACTGTCGCTACACTTGCTCCCGCATTGCATTATATGACTTCTTTTCTTTCACTTCACTTGACTCACTCACTTCTCATAAAAATAGTTTTTAAGACGACAGCCAGAAGACAGGCCGGAACAAGAGAGATAGAGCCGGATATGAGACAAGAGATAAAATTACCAAATAAAAGTTAAGTACTTGCTTCCTAGAGTAAAACACGGTCTGGATGGATGGAAATGGAGAAGGGAAAGTTGAGACGGCATTTTTGACTTGGATGATGATGATGATGATGACACGAGAAGGAGACTTCTTGAGTGACATGACATGACATGAAGATATGATGATGCTAAGACGCATTAAGAAGCATCTGTATGCAATGCATGTACGCAGATTCATTTTTGAATGCAACATTTCAAGTTATTAAGGATGCATTTATGATGGCGATGAAATTATTTTCTTCCATGACGTGTCACCGTGCCCCTGAAATATTAATATCTCAAACTGTAAGTGCTTATATGAAATTGGAGAGTACCAGCGGAAGCGAAGGGTGCAAGAAGATCGACATATTCCATCCCAGGAAAAATGAGAAAAGTGGATTAATCTAATTTCATTAAATGTCACAGTTGGTGTTGATTTTGGCATTTGTTCTTTCTGTTATTCTTTCTCATATTGTTCCCAGCCTTCCGTTTCTGTTTACTCTTGATACAAACATCTCTTCTGGACTGTGGACTGGCCAATTTGGGTGGAGAACTTTTCCCATTTTCTCCCAAAAACTTTGGTTCAGCTGCTAAATTTAAGTGACCTTTTGTTTCTCCATTGTCATTCATCCATTACACTACTTCCGCTTTTACTAGAAAAACTGTTATTCTTTCTGCCCACTACTACGCATTGACATTATTATCGACAGTAGCGGCGTGTCTTTTGCTTTTGCACCACTGCATAAATACCACAAACAACATTCCAAATACCAAACATCAATACGAGCAACAAATTGGATTGGGTTTTGGTTTTAGCTTGTTAAGTATCTGGTCGAAATCGGAGAAGGCAAAATACCTTTCAGTTTCTTCCTGTTCCCCTCATTTCCTTCCTGTCCTCCCATCTTATTCCTTCTTTTCACTTAAGCTTCAACGTCTTTTGTCATTGTCACTGTCAACATTCATTTAAGAGATAAAAACGAGGAAGAGGAGAAGAATAGAGGGAAGAAAGTGAGAGGTGGATTACGTAATGGACTTTCTCCACTGATGTCACGAACTCACTAGACGATCATCCCAACGCCACAAAAAGTTTGTCGAGGAGGGAAAGTCCATATTAATGAATGAATGACTGAATGAATGAGAAGCGTGTTAGCACCTTCAATTAGTCTCGCTCAACCCCCCATTACCACTCTCTCATTGACTATCCCACATTATGCCTTCTTTCACAACGAAATGAATATGAATGAATGATGATAATCACGATTCATTATTCGCTGTGTGAAAGGGAAAACTCACGAGAGTCCAAACACATCGTCATGCTTCATTTTATCAATTAAATGTTCTACAATACGTCTTTCGTTACGTTAAAAATCAATGGATTGAGAGTAGAAGGGAACCATAATGCTTTTGCTTACCACAGTATCCGAGGAAAGTAGCAAAAAGTAAAACCAGGAGTCGTCTCATATTTCCCATCTTTCTTTGGTTGACAGAGACTGGAGAGATGCAATAAAGTGGATGGATTTGGAAGTGCAACTCGAAGAAAGTCTGTGTCCTTCTTGAAAACAAAATTAACGACGAACTTGTGTTATACTTTATTCACCGTAAGAGTAACTTTCAGTCTGTCTATTTCATTTCACTTTCTTTCTAAGGCAGTGTTGCACTTACTCCTCGTTTTATTCGTAACGCGTAATCGTCAGTCTTAAAGTAATAATGTTCCACAGTCTGAATGAATTTAATCAAGTGTCACATATTTTTAGCACTAACTGTCACTCAACCAACTCTATGCAAATTGGATGAGCCAACAACCTTAACACAACCGAGGGAAGTGAAGAGATTTATATTTTTTGACGGAAGTAAATAAGATTACTAAGCCTCTGTGTAGAGTAGCAAAGGCATAAAGATCAGATTACTGCTCGAAGTTTTAAGTTTAGTTTTCTGTTCAGTCTTTTCTCTCTCTTTCATGCAAATGCAACAGCCAGAATTAATGACTTTTGACAAGTGCCAAAAGT
>JAQIWU010000334.1:0-28213 GCA_034696445.1 Isotomiella minor
AATTCCTATAGCCTTCGCACATTCAAACCCCAACAATGCATTGTTCAACTGTGCCAATCTCACAATCACGCCAGATTAAATAAATAACATAGGTTTCGATTTACTTTAGTAAGTCACCAACCGAACCAACACCTTCATTATCATCAGTATAACAATTATCGTATCCTTCTTAAACAAGGCAAGGGTGCATGTGCCGACCATGCGTCTTCTGCATGGTGCAGAAGGCGATTGGGACTAAATTAGCTTTGTTAAGTAAACACAATATCCAAACTCACGTAAATATTATTACATTATTGCCGTGTACTTTTCAGAATTAGTCATCAGTTATCTAGCATCGTGGATCTGGATCGTCATTATGAAATGCAGACAATGCAAATTTGCGCTCACAAGAACGATAGGATCCGAATGTTTTCAAAACGAAATTGGACCAAGATTTACAAAAGGTATACACATCTTTCTTCTACCCAAGGACAACCAACGTTGTCCAGTCACGTTGCAGATTTCCCCAAGGTCCACCCCAGCCCTTAGCTTTGTTCCCTTTGTATCACTCTTTTACTAACTGGGTCAGCCATCTGCATAATTGAGGTAAATGACACGATATACGTATGAGAGGGTCTAAAATTACACAACTTTCTTCCATTCCACCACTGCATTCTTCTGCATTGGGAAAGAAGATGAGGGTAAACAAAGCAATTAGGAACCCCACACAGAGAAGCTGGGCAAGATAAATTGCAGAATGTCATCATCAACCCTCTCGTTGTTTACCATCTTACGTGTTTTTTTTCTTTCTAAATATAATTTCTATTAACTCTCGTCAGCGAAGTGTTTTGTCGACTAAAAGAAGAACGTATGTAACATAATGGCGTTTCTTACATAGTTGGCTCACATATGTAGCAAGCAGTTAGAGAGATAAGCATGACACAGGTACAATTGAAACTTGCTTATCACATCGCTTGCTCCTTTCTTCAAATAATTCTGAAGCCTAGAGTGTTTATTTTTGTGTTGCGATTTACACTGGATGCATGATAGAATGAAGGAGAGGTAGCTCATATGTATTTTATGACGATGATGACATATCATTTTTTTAGGTCAATGCCCCCATTTCTTTCTACTTATCAAGTTCAAACACAATTGAATAACCGATTACCTCTATCTGCCTCGTGTGAGCTTCAGTTGGCTGTAAAGACCAATGTTTTAAGGCCAACATTTCCTTGCTAATAAAAGGAAAATAAGGAAAGGATTGAAAATCCATATAGCCTCAGCCTCAAATCAATTGTTGGGTACCATCCATAATTATTTATTACTGATTTGTTGTGGAGTTTCGTGCTTAAAAGGTGTTTGACTTCCAGCATCACATTCAAATAACTCATAAAGTGATTCATAATAATGATTCATCCATCACATTCAAATGCTATTGCAATGTAATTCCACGTTTCGTCTAGAATTTGTCACCTATATTTCAAAGGCTTCATAATTGAAAAAAAAAACATTTGGTGGAAACAATAACATTAAATCAACCGTAATCAAGGCCTCTCTGATGACTGAGCCACAAATGCTATAGACATATGCCACTGATGGACCGCTTTCTCTATATCAAAAAAATTGTGGTTTAGCCAACTGCGAAAGGTTTTAACGTATTTGCAGATGCACGCACTCACTCTACAATACATTGTAGAGCAAGACCGATTTAAAATTAAATTCTGCACATTTTTAGCTCTGTCTGTATCTGGTCGACTGACATCCACTTGAATCCTTCAATTTAATCAACCGAGAGATTTAGAGACAAACTGATTAAAAGTCAACGTAGGTCATTGTAACACATTTCTCCCACAACTTTAATGCAACAAATCCCAAACGAACTGCTTTATATATATCCCACCACCACTTTACTCCAATGAAGAAGAACCCTGTTGCTCAGAATGGAATTACCGAGGTTGAGTTGAATAAGACAGCTCAGAAAATCTGCCAAACCAAACTTTTCCGACCAGGGTTTAATGATGCATACCTATATTCGCACATGCATACATATATTCCATAGATTTCTACATTGTATGTCACAACATTCTCTATAAAGTAATGATGTCCATCAACTACAACTTTTTATTGACTCCAAAAGTGAGTTTAAACATTAAAATTATTTAGAGAGATCTGAGGACTATAAACAATAAATGAATGGGATTCAGATCAAGACGGCCATGAAAGTTTTATACTCTCAAACATTTTCAGACACAATCAACCGAGACAACCTCAACTGTCCTCATTTTCATGATATAATATTAAACAGTTTTTTTTGCTATTTCAAAAAATTGAGAAATAGTTCAAATCGACCTTTCCCATTTGTCATGTATGTGCTAAGTTTAGATGTATGTCCTTGTAAGACGCCAATGTTATCCAACCTGCGTCCAATGTTCATAAATTATACCCAATTTAAAGGAAACTTTTCCACTGAGGCAGGTTTTTCACTTAAGTCTTTAAATCGAGAAGATATAAAATGTATTTTTCCTCATATAAATCATCCTTCGACACCCACATCATTATCTCTATATAATCCTGACGATGACCACGAAAGAATATTGAATACATTCAGCTGCAGATGGGCAGATAAAATTGCAAATCTTGTTAAGCGATGATACAGGTATGAGCTAAAAAAACAGTAATAATGTATATTTCTAGCAAGACCAGATTGGCTACATCATGAAAAATTAAAACAATAATCCCGATCAAGCAAAGCCAGACAGGTTGGTACCATCAAACCCCCAGGCGTTTGCAAAAACTGACTTAACCTCGGTCAAAATCGAGAAAAAATGCCATTTCAGAATTAGTGAGTTATCATCATCAGGTAGGTCAAGAAAAGCTATCAATGTAGAATACACGACTCCACTTTTCTTTCTTCATACAATGAAAAATGCCAGGATATAATTACGTACCGTACCACATCATCATCAAATCATAATCACTATGCAATGAGCAATTTCAGGCGAACTGCTGTCTACCAAGTAAAGCGGAAAAATGCGAAGGGGTGGGACTCAAAAAACCGGCCGGCCGGTATTTCTATCATTTTCTTCATCATCATGCCATACTCAACACCACCGCAGTGCATTGTACTCTATGAAGGTAATGGGAGCCTTATACTTACAACTACAACAACGTACAGTTAACTCCCAAAGCAATTTATCTGGTTACAGACACATTTATTCCTGGGAGAATTATAATTCTCGTTTCGTTTACCTCAATTCGTGATTGATGATGACGGTGAGTGAATCATCGCATGCATGCCTCAGAAAACGAGAGAGACTTCAAAGTTGAAAGGTTAAAACACCAGCAGCCAAGTTATCGCTATTATTCCAATGATTGTTACATAGCATTTTGAAAATATGAAACGCAATCAGGCAATTGTCCATTCAATGTTTCTTTTGAAACTCATTAATTTCGCATGACAGTTTTCACCTGTAGCTGTAGCAGATATTTTGCAAGAATTGCATTCAAATTTCGTTACTGTTATGCTTGGATGGAAGGCATTCACAATTAATTACGCTGCATTACAGTTGATACAAATTGCATTTCGAAATTCAATTAGTATGTCACACAGGACTTAAACTGTACATGGCCAAAGGCATTTAATTTCAATGCAGAACAACAATGACAACTCTGTACGATCAGCCGCGTCATCCATCAAGTGGACAAGCCGAAATGAAGATAAATGGAATGGAAACGCATCACTATCACTGCAATTCAGGACAATAGAAGTATAAAAAATACAATAAAAGCCTAATCAAAAAGTAGCTTGCAAGAGCAATTTGGAACGGAAACAAAGTGCAAGTACACCCAATCCATTTTGCACACCAGCTCAGCTCGGAAAAAGAAAACTCTGTGAGCTACAATCTAACAACAATGCCTGAAATTATAAATAAACGGTTTGTAAGTGAATAGTACAACAGGAAAAAGTGTACATTTTAAATAATTTGCGAATTCAAAAAGTTGTGAGAGCAAAGTTTATTTGAAGTCCGGAATTCAGCGAAACCATTCCAAGTATAACGGGGAAGGCTACTTTTTTACAACAAATTGCGAAATCCCGATGCTGTTTTTTTTCAATTTCAACCTTAATATCGTTCAATTCGTCAGTCATTACAATCCCATCATCAAGGCTCGGCCTGCAACAATGATAGCATCCTTTATTTCACTACAATAAACGTTAATAGAGAATATCGTGTCATGCGGTTGGTAACACCAGCTCAGTTCGGTGTATCATTTTCTAATAGAAGCCAAACTGGATATAGGCGTGATGGATTTTACTACTTCCTTTAGCCCAATTCGACCAAGTCATCGACCATCAACAACACACAAAGCTGTAATTTATTTCTGAGATCAATGACTTTTTGACTTCCCAACAGCAAGTAAGCAAATTAATTCTGCAACAAAATAAAACGAGAAAGGCAGAAGAGTAAGGAAGTTCAATTACAGGAGTGTAGTGTTGCATCGCATGGTGTAGGTAGGTACACTTGGACTCATTTTGCAACGTGTAATTATAGCTGACAATCATAAAAGGAGGAGGATTGGTAAATTTTCCTGGTTTAGAAATAATCTGCTTTGCAAATATTGACGGAAAATATTGGGATGGTTCAAAGTCAGAATGTAATTCTGCAAACCTTAACGTTTCTAAACTTGTGATGAGGACCCAACCTTGCGTTTTAGCCTGATTTATGGCTTTAGTGGTTTTGTCAAACCGAATCCCATTCATTTAGAAGATCAATTTGTCATTTGATTTCAAAGTGCATATGAAGAAAGAGTCAAGTCGTTCTTATCATAAATTGGGAAATCGAGGTGTCGCTCAATTTTTAATAAGAAATGAGACAGTACCAACGTCGAATCTGTAAAGTTTGCAAAAAATACAGGAATGGCCAGTCAAAAGAGCCCAGACTTTAAAATTGCATTGATTTATATTCAATATCAAACACATAAATGGCGATACAAATGAGATAAAAAATTAGGCAAAAAAACTGACAATGTAATTTATGATTCCAGTTTACGTTAATCATGTCAAAAATAAATGCATTGAAAAAGTTTTTGCAAACCCGTTTTTCAACCAGAAACGAAAGTAATTATATCCAAAGGAATTGCACCAGCCTTGATAAAGATGATGATGATGAGCAGAGGAATGATAAATTATGCAAAACCGACCTTCTCATGACATCATTTTATATGAGCAACGACAGCCTCCCATTCTGCGTTAGTGCTTTTACATGTCCAGTTTTTAATTCCACTATGGAAGAAAAGTCTAGAAGAGTTCACATTGTTTTTCCACACTCCATCCAAATAACTACAAACTAACCTACCTAAGTAAATAGTCAATAAAGGTTACATGCGTGCAGGTTATGTCCCGAATGCCGATAGTCCTCATAAATGACTAACAAGTAGTAGTGAAGGAATGAGCAATCAATTTGCCACAGACTCTATGCATTGTCTATGGAAGTCTAAAAGAACAGTGACGATAGGAAATGAGTCTGAAAATAAGAACTCTTTCATGTGACATTTTTTTGGTTTTGGAAGCACCTAGCAAACGAATTCTTCTTCTCTGACTGTTGAAAATAGGGCAATAGAAAGAACCGTCTGGATTTTGTTGAACTCATAGGCTTTTGAAGCTCATATTTACGACTTTGTCAATAGTTAGTTGGTCTCTATCTCTGAGCTTATTTTCTTTTTCTGCAGATAAACAAGTCTATAAACCATTCTGCATTCTGAAACTTCAGCAAAAAAAACGAAACGAGCATCCAACAACATTCGAGTGCGAAATATTTCCACGTGCGTATGCTAAGTATCCATACGATATTCTTATTGATCAGAACTTTGAAATAAACATGTCATTTCTTGGGGTTTTGTTTTTGTCGGATTGTTGTTTAAAAAATACAATGGGTTCAACTCATTTGTTCTTACAATTAGCCAAGCAGTAGTGATGATGATGAAGACAACAAAATTTTCCTGGGTCTAGAATGCTTGATGATGGAAAAATGGCACTTGGTGTTAGATTCAATGAAACTTGGCATGTGACCACATTGTTTTTACATTTGTCAGAATTAGACTACTTAGATAGATAATAGATATACCAGAGGAAATTAAAAGAAAGAAATGTTACAAAAAACCTGGCTTGACTTACCATGATTGCGATGTAATTACGATGATTGTAAGGAAGTGGTCCGTCTCCCCTCATGAGGAAGTGGTGGGTCTTCAAGAATATCTCGAGATAGTCTGGATGAAACGCCATGAGTTGGATTGTATGGTCAACTCTTCCCGATGATAAAAACGCCTCTGACAGCAAGCGAGCCTAAAATAGTCAAATAGTCCACAATTAATGAACGTGTTTTTACTACATCATTTATTTTCTGCGGTTGACAATGTCAACGTTTATAGATAATCGTAGCAATTAGCCACCACCGTGTGAACGAGGACTTTATACGCATTATCCAGTTCAGGTTATAAATAGGTAGTGGACGTTTTACTCCCATAATTTGAGATAAGCACAACGTTGCTCTCACACGGTTTGAACAAAGTATGCACGTACGTGGACTAATACGATAAGAAATGACTTTGGCTTACTTTATTTTCTCCGTCCACTTGAATCATTGACAGTAATTTTCTAGAAATGAATTTCCTTTCGAGTACGTTTTCCTCCCTTCCTAACTCAGGACTGATCGTTTACTGTTTACCACACTAACTAATCCGCCTCGCATTCAACCAACCATAAGCAATTAGCCATTGTTTCCAAAAATCAATATTCCGATTTGTCAAAATGTACAATGAATTTAAATGACGTAATTGTATAATAAATTACATTGCTGTTCATTTGAAATGTCAGTGTGAAAACAAGTTGAGTTCTCCTCTCCATACAGTTTCACTATTCCATTGTTAGATGAATCATTAATTGAAGGAAGCTCCGAATTATGTATCAAGTTAATTGGATTACACTCGAACGAAAGGAATACAAAGAGGCAAATTCTTCGTCTTCCTAAAAATGCTAAAATGTTCCTGAAATGGTTTGAACAATAATGACATACCCATGCCCCTTTTTTCACATCCACATTTTCATTGCTGTTGTGAATGAAATTACATGATGCTATAATATCGGGAACGAATAAGGACCTCGTGCCTTCGTTATACAGTTATTAAGTACTTCGTGACGTTACTAATTTTTGGTACAGTTGTGCACAGTGATTTGAGCATACGAGTACATTTGGAAAATTGGCGACTCGCCCGTTTTTTCCATTGTACTTTTGCATGTGGTGGTTGTATTTACAGTTATAAAAAGTCTAAAACAAAATTAGAACATGTTCAACCTCAATTAATACACAATTACAATAATTTTGCCAATACATCTATCCTTCACTCATATCAAGTCCATCACATCCTCTATCCTTTGTTCACCTCTGTACGGCAAAAAGGATAATGACTGAAAATTTCATACATTCAACTCTGTTTCATGACAAAAAAATTAGCATCATCAGGCTTCTCTCTCTAACTAGACATGAAACTAATTCCCGAATGACAATAGGTTATTTAAAATGTACTCAAAAGGAATCAACGGTAATCAACCCAACTGATTTGATTAAGTCTCACAGTCACGAATAAGTCAAATTGATACGTGTACAAAGTACAAGTAAAGCATATTACTCACTGCTCGAATGATGACTTCATGTCGTAATCAAATATTAAATATAAACAACGCAATCACGTAAATCAAATATTGTTCAAAATTATATACCCTGGCAGACAAGAACGATCCACCAACTAAAATTCATCAATCGCTTCGAAACCGGACTCAATAAAATAAATACCTCTCAGTTTCCTTTGCTCACACGATAAAGATTCAGGAAGTTATTAAAAACACGTCAGGTATAAAGTCGCTAAAAACGTTGCAAGGGAGAAGCATCAGACACTGGGACCCTACCTGATCATATCGGATGATGCCAGCGCAAGAGCGTTTTTCATACAATAGAAATAGATGCATGCACACACGCGCCATGCGAATTAGAGAACCAGTAAATCATCATTTAACACTCACTCTGTCACAAACGTCCTTTGCTGTCTTCACGGGTGACACAAAACTGAAGATGAACTCTTCCAAAATACATACGATCAGGCAAACACACGAGCCAAAGTACGATCTTGAGAGTTCACACAAATGATTTCATCCAAAATGACGACTAGCTTTGTACAGTTTTAATTTTATAAAGTGCTTGGTTGGAGCTCCAATGATTTGAAAGTAAAGAGTATATAATAGCTTACTAATTCCATTCAAAACGAGTCAGTGTTGTACACTCACCTTAACGTCAGATGATGAATTAAAAGTGCAAAGTTGGGTTGAAGGACGAAAACAGTAAATATGAGATATGAATGAGCTTTAGTGAATAAAATATATAAAAAATGCAACTGCAATAACACGTCAATCAATAATAATAACAACGTGCATAAAATGAAATCTTCTATCTCTCATGAATCTCACACCTCACTTCAATTAAACATAATTCAGCAGGGCTGGAAGGCCATGATTTGCCTCTTTTTAAGTTGGTATATTGTTTTACCCATCAAAATAAGGTCTACAAACTAACAAGCTGTAAAATTAAACGTTTGCAGGAAAATGAACATATTTTTAGACATTAAACGAGCGTTGCATGAAGATGTAGCAAAACATGACCCTTTCAGTTCACAAACTTGCACCAAATCAAAGTCATTATCTATCAAAGTACAACAGCTTTCGCACTTTTCAAACTGTGCAGACTATTTCTTGAATAGGTGAACTGTAAAATTAAATAATTGTTGTCGGTTCCTTCTATTAAACATGTAGAAAGAGGTACCAAAAGAAACATATATGAATATGCTCATCATATCGTTCACTCACTGCAGTGTCGTATCATGTACTTCATGATATTGTAAATTCGTCAATTGGCGATGAAGTAAACTACTTATACTCGTATAATGTGAAGGCGCAAAACCTTTAGAAGACTGATAACCGCATAAATGGAATGGGGAACAGTTTAATCGGTCAATTACTTACTGACTGCCTTCAGAGAACATCATTTTATCTATGCAATAATAAATCATAAATGCAAGCGTTAATATTATGCATCTATGCTATATTAAGCATGGGCTATTACCCATGTACTATGTTATGTTCATCTTTTTCTGTCTCTAAATAAATAGCAAAGTTACGGTACGATGATGCCACAGATATGCAACCAGTGTTTATGCATTATCCTTGCAGCTACACACAAACAGTAGAATTAAGCTTTGATCCGTTCGTTGATCTTGTGGCTATAACCTCAAAAACAATTTTGTTAACTTGCTTAACTTGGGACAATTATCGTCAACTCTGAAAATCCTGTTACACAAAATGTAGTACCAAAAAAAACCTTATTGACCGCCAATTAAAGGCCCACGAATTCTAAATTCAAACAAACGTAGTTTCAAATGGATCCAATCAATCTAATTCGCAAGCATTAAAATTGCATAGAAAAAGAAAGAAATTGCAAGGGCTGGTCGTATACGTTGACTGAAAGGTTTGGTGGTTTACTATATTTAGCGTTAAATATGTGAAGGCGATGAACTTTTCAGCGAATATCGACCACAGATGAACTGTTGTTTACTTGTGATGGTATGAAGCAATGCTCCCAAAGTAAATGTGTGCAATTACTGAGTTTTTAGTCCAGTGTACTGTAATTTTAATATGATGCATGCAACTAACTATGCAATGTATATATTTATTTATTTGTAGTATTTTGTATGGCATGCACACACATCATGCCAAACCAACAACAACTGCGGAAAGACAAGTTTACATAAATTATGTGTCAGGATATAAGGATAGTGCAAGCGTTTGTCCTTTGAAATAAATAAACATTGCATTATCAGCAGCTTCTTGTGTCACCCATCATGAAGTATTTTTAACTTTTTTGAGAATCCTAGTGTGTCCAACCTTCATGTTACCACACGTGGCCAACTTTCTCCTTGTGATGTACTTTTCATCAAATCAAAGCCAAAGCGCATGATGGGATCCTTCTGCTTTAAAGTATTTGTCCCCAATAAATATGCAAATTCAATAAAGATATTCTATATAACACAACGTGTTACAGTGTTAAACGGCTAAACAGTGGGGAAGGTAAAAGTTTCATTCAGGAAGAGGAGATATTGAGCAAGAGAGGTTCGGTCTATAGTTGATGTTGACTCCTACGAGTATGAAAACACTATGGAACAGTTCGACTATATCGATCCGCCAAAGGTAAATTCAAACGGTGGGATCAGGATCAGAACCGCATCAATTTAGAAAAAAACTCATCCACGTAAATTCAATTTTCTCAAAAAACTAAATTAAGCTTCAAAGTATCCATACAACAGTTGTTGACTGCTTTCACCTCAGCTTGATTTCCAAGTAAGGAAGGTTGTTGAACATCTCGAATGATTTCGGAAGAACTGTTGAGTTCGATACACAACAGTACAAACCGTACTCGTATATGTGTGTGGAATACATAGTAGCAAGAATTGTAGAAATCCGAAGGAGAAAGTTGGGACAAAATTAAATCTCAACCTCAACCATATTTCATATACCTACAGTGTCGTCATTTCTGACGCAAGCAATTCCAATATGAGACTCGTATCTTTCTACAAGTCTCTCTCGCAAACAAATATAATAGCAAGAAAGCTTCGTATATAGACAGATTAGATGGAATCTCCACATGCCCTATTGGTAGAGGTGAGGTATAGGATGGCGGAGAACGTCCAGTTACCAGGCGAAACTTTCATCAATCGGAGATTATAAATGTTCTTTCATGTTCCGTGGCAGTTTTCCCTCCGGAAGACAAACAACTCCCTTTAACGCAGTTCCTCTACACTCTTCCACTGTTATACTCTCACTTATAAAAGAAGTTTTATAAATCAAACCATGGCTTCATCCGCACGGGCTTCCCTCATGCAGCTTTCGAAATGTTCAGTTTCATTTTCCAGCCATCAGTTGACACAAAAAAGTAAAAGAAAAGAATATGAAACACGGGGCTTTAGGAATTTGTGTTTTATCTCTTTTCTTTCAAAGACACGTTTGTTGTTGCCTAATGGCTAAACCGTCGTTTTCCTTGAACTGGAAATGAAATTGTAGTAGTACGGCTTTGAGCTTTTGCAATAATAATGCTTAGACGTATTGTTGAAATAAAACGACTGCAATTCCATCTTTCATTTCATCAAAAGAGAAAAGAAAGCCTGCTCCGCAACAACACTACACTAAATACACAAAGCCTTGCCACATATACAGCCTCATTTTGCGAAAACTTCGTGGAACTTTCTTTTCATCTACACGGCTCTTATTCAAGATACACAATGCAGAAAAGAAAAAAGGCCTCAAGTCCAAAAATTGATGACAAAAGAGTCCATTTCTCTTTTCGCTTTCATCACATCACTTCTCATGTTCCACCATTCGAATGGAATTCTACCCTTGGTTTTACCTTTATCGAGTTACTCAACAAACAAACCTTCCAGAAATGTTCTTTTGCTGCCTTTCTCTGAATTGAATTGGATTTGCTAAATTATTTCTACCTCTGTCAAATACGATGCAAGGCAAAAATATATGCAATATGTAGCACTTTTTCCGAATCCTCACACTTATCCCTGGATGCTGCATTGTATCTACAATTTCATGTGGTGGAAAACGTGGTTTTACAACTGCTAACTGCTTTATTACCCCACAGTTAAAAGTTAGTTCATCGGGTCAGACTTTTACAGTGCACACATGCAAACCACATTCTATGAAAATTGAATCCCGCATGTCACAACCGCCAGAAATGTCGCTTTTTACAGTCCAATGTAACTGGAAGACTTCTCGAAAGTTATTACGACAGTGCAAGTATCTATTTCCTATATACCGAGACAATCTAAATGATATGCCCGTCGTACTTGCGTTTCCTTGATCTTCATCCTTTTTGATAGAACGAAGATGGCAGCCACCGCAGCACAAACAATAAAAGTTGGTGATAAATTTTTTTACATAGTAAAACTGCATAGCCAAGCCACCAATCGAATCATAAATGCCGTGAAGAGATTTGATACAGCAAAATTCATATCTAAAGAGGAAAGGTTGTCCATTTTTCCTTGTTGACAACCTTGGACTCCCAACTCTAACTGCATTGAATCCATGTTCATCTCAAATGCATTTCTCCAACAACTGCCACGTATTAAATTGAACCAAGCTTTAATCTCCAAGTAGTGCTGAATTAACAGACACTCTGCTGTGAGGACGAAGGTAACGTGTAGAACTTGCTGGAGACAACAAGAACAAGCACAGCTTGTGACTGAAATTGGCTTTTTACACAATCAAGAAAAAAATCCAGACATACCAAACTAATCAAGAAAATACTAAAAAGCAGCAAGGCAAGCTATTCATCAGTCCTTTTGCCATTCGATAGAATAGAACTACACATTTGCCATACTCCATTTCACTGTGTTACTCCATCCACCATCCATTGTGCACAAGCTGGGATCTGAGATGATAAATTAGTCTGGGAACAGTTTTACCGAAAATCTCTTTCACGGAGATGTAGGTTCTTTCATACGAAAACAAAACCTGTCAACCCATGTGTTCCTATCAGATCCATTGCAAATGCTAGAGTGATGGATCATTCAATTCGTGAGTGTAGCGTGGGGATAGCTTTATTCATGACTGGGCCTTTATGAGGCCTCATCAATCAAATTTGCTCTCTGTTCAGTAAACCTAAACCAACTGAGAGTAAGCTCATGCTATACGACCGACTTTATGCCTCTACAATAAATTCGCCTTTTTCCTCCATTGCATGCATGGAAGGAAAGTGAAGTGAAAGGAAAAGGAGAAAGCTGTTGAACTAGATTCGACGGGAATACTGATTAGGTATGGGTGACTAATGTCAACTTTACGTGATTCACACAAATTCATATTCTCCATGCTTTTCCCCACATTTCATGTGAAAGCCAATGTTGTGTGATGGCTGATAAAGTCTGATACTGTAGGACTAAGCAAATTATACCTTATCTTCACAACCTCTCTTTCCATGCAATAACTCTCTACTGTTATCAGGAACTCTGGGTACTTACATCAAATGTAAAAACATCTTCGTCGTCCATTGCATTTGTCAAGTCCAGGTCACTCCCACTCCCCCCACCGTCACTGTACATTCTTCTCTTCCCCTCAAAATCTCCAGAGTTTCGATCTCTTGGAAAATCCATGGGGTTGCTGCTACCAGCAGCGTAGTTGTCGCACATCCAAGGAGTATTACCTCCACAACCATCATAGTAATTATGATGGCAACTCCACTCCGTACCAATGAAGGAGGCTTCCTGTTGGGGGCGATTGTGTTGAAATGTCCACACGTAGGGTTCATCTTCGAATGAATGTCTCTGACCAAAGTGTCCATGCCCTTGATTTTGATTACTGGAGAGCCACTTATCTGTATTGTCATATCCACAAGAGTAGCACCGACGATCCCGTTCCCGATCGCAGTGGTTCAAAATTGCTATCACATTTCGTTCAGGGTACTCACTCAAATGTGGGGGAAGATCAGGGTCAGTGTACTTCCTCCTGATGTTCCTCATCCCCATCCCCATTCTGCTGTCAGCTTGTTCGAGATCCATAACAGTCAGTGCAGGTGAAAGTGGGCGACAAGCCCCTGCCTCAACTCGTTGACCACCACCAATGCTACCTACGACACCTGGATTAATGTCATCATCTGTGAGAATGGTGCTTCCACCAAAGTCTTCCGCACACAGCTCCAATCTACCTCTTTGTTTTAAAATCATTTCGCACATTTCAGATGATGACGACGGGGGTGATGATGATGAGATCCCTGGAGTTATCATTTTAGATGAGGACATGTTAATGGGTGTGGTTGTAGTGACTGGGGTTGAGGACAGGGGAAAGTAGTCAATGTTCATAAACCTTTCCCCAGGAGCAGAACTTGAGAGCTTGTTTGCTCTTCTACTACTCCCCAAAGACATTCCCACCGGTGTGGGAATGGGCATTGAGGCCGTTGCGTTGTTGCCACTTGCACTTCCCCTCATGATTGTTGAACTTGACATGATTATGCCTACATCATATCAGACCCTCAGACCCTCCTCCCACGCTTGCATTGAAAGTTGCAGACTCAGATCCTTCCGTCGCTGCTGGAACAACCATGTTTTTCAAAAACTGATGACTACAGCACCTTCGTTTCGTAGTATGGGTGTAGCAAAATATAAGAGTGTGAATGCGTTGAGTAGGTCACTGCAGTAGTAAGCGTCACTACTTCTTCTGTCCAGAACTTCAAAAATATATGCAATGAGAGTGCGTTAAGTCGATAACAAGATAATCACTTTACTCGAATCAACCAATCCGTAATTAAAAACAAGATGATTATGCCAAGCTTCAAGCTTTGTGGTTTGTTTATCATAAACTTGACTCGTCTCGGTATCTTTTTTACATAACAATGTTTTTTGACCAACTTGATTGGATACTTTTGATACAAATATTATTAATCAGTTCGCTTTTACTTTTACGTACGTGCGTGAGATAAGATAAATAATTTCAAAGTGTGTTCATGTGCAGTTCTTCAGTCGAATGAAAGATCTTTGTTGGTTGTTTGTGTGTACATGCAGGCAGACTTTCACCGCAAAGTCAATTCGGCACATTCAGCATTGATTGAACAAACTTATCTCAAGTCTTTTCCCCAAATTCAAGAGAGACTCAAACTTGAAGACCAATTGACCTTCAAACAACGTACAGTGTAAATGCAAGATACCGCCACTCCACTTTCTTAGGTTGTAATTTATATTACATCACTTAATAACAAGATAAGATAATAATAATAGCAAAACTACTGTTCAATGTACTGCAGTTCACGACTGTTTTGTTTTCCTGAAGATGAGTCGATTGTAAACGAGTAGCAAGCAACCAACACTTTAGGATATATATTATTTATGCTATATGGCCAAACTGAGACTTTGACTTTGGGTCTGAGTTTAACTGAGAGGAGTTCTTAATAATAATTGAACTAAAATCTATCTGCTTTCTTTATAAAGCCTAGGAAGATGTAGAAAAGTTGTGTATCTGATTATATTACAACGTTAGGTTATATGTTCTTTGTTTTAGAGAATAAATCTAAATACTAAAAAATCCCGATCCTCTCTTCTTCACAGCTTCTGCTCTACTGACAACAAAAGTGAAGAGGAAGAGAGCTTCACCAACCAACCAGCCAGCCAACCAACTCTCAAACTCTAAGCCAACTTTACTCCTTTACATTTACATTGCCCACAGAGAATCCACTTTACCAACACTGGGCTATTATTAAGGTTTGCAGCGTTAGTTGATCGAGCAAAGCTTTAAGCAAATATACAAGCAACACTCGACCAACTTTTCCTCCAAACAACAGAGAACAGAACTCATGCATACGTGCATCGTGAGGACTCTTTGAAACTTTTTTCTGTTCGAATCTACCATCTACCTTGTTTAGAAACGTGAAATGGAAAAAGCTTTTTTTCAAACCCTCTTTTCTCTCTCCCCCATCTTTCTATCTGTCAGCATTATTAAGCATGCTACGCCATTATGAAAGTTGAAAATGATCATAAACAAGCCTGCATCCCAGCAAGCATCTACCTTATTGATTATGCACCAGTAATTACGAACGAATGCATATGAAATTCGAAGAGAACCTGGACAAAACAGGGTCAGTGGTGGAGGCTTGAGAATACCATCTGCTTAAAAAAGTAGGGACTCCACACACACAACTCCTTTTAATGATCCTGGAGAAAGCAAAAAAAAGTGTGTGGGTTGATGGATGTGCGGGTTGATTGGTGATGAGGCAGAACGAGAAGATGTATGGTAACTTTCACTTTGTCCTTGGGCCTAGGTCGACTCGCACACTCCTATGCTACCCACCCAGCAAGGGCAACTCAAGGTAAGAGGCTTTCTTTTCTATGTAAACTGAAGGTCAATGTATTGAGATGAGTTCGTATTCCTATTGCCCTAGTCATTCCACAGCACAAGCGCACACAAGCAGATACTGCCACCCATCACAATTTCTCCACTCCATAAGGGTGTCAAAAACCAAAATATCAGACAAAGATTTTGTGCACAATTTGCTTTCAATAATGAAAAATAAGAAAGGGAAAACATATTATTTGTGGGCGTGCTTTTATATAATGAACCACCGAAGAAGACAATCAAGTGAAGTGCGTCTGTAAAATGATTGCTTTGCTTTTCGAGAAATGTATACCCACAGGAGAAGTTGGACTTGTTGCAAAGTTTCCATCATGAAGGAAAGTTGCGTAAAAGTTGAAACAAAGGAAAACTTATGTAAGCTTATGTAAAATACGGAAATGTTTTTTTCCTTCAGTTGTCAGTTGGTTTTGGCATGGAAGAAATGAAATTCCCAATCCAATTCCATGCGTAAGTCTATTTATCAACATAGACAGTTCGTAGAAGCATCTCTTCTGTGTGTGTGCTTTGAGTATATTGGGTTTAAATGTTTTTCAGTGTTTAAACTTTCCCTTTTAGTTTCTGAGCTAATGCTTCGTATAAAACATTTCCAGTGTATGTGTCATGCAGTTGTCTGTCCCTTGTGTTGAGAGACTTGTTGTTGTTGCAAATAAGATCTATGAAGAGAAAGTCTATAGGAACTATGTTTCTGCATCAACAATGAAAACAACACAACTGGGAGAAATAATGAGTCAGATCAGGAAAAGAGAAAAAGACCATCATGCTTTCATCTGCCGCCTTCATCCCATTACTTCCGTTCTTATTGAGCTTCATAGGGATAACAATGACTATCGAACTCTTTCAAAGTTGCGTTGCAATGAATTAGTGAGCAGAAAAGCAGCTGCCACCGAAAATTCAGAATTGTCAAAGCAATGAAGCCTAAACGATTTGCCACTTCCTTAGCATTATTATGTCTTCGCATCCGTATATACTTGTCAATAAATAAGGACCGAAATTAATTGTTTTCACAAGACCCATCTGCTAAGCCCGAAAACTGAAGAAAAATTACATGGGCATCTTTTTACAAAAGAAAGTATCTGACATGTGGCAATTTCTATGTTCCTTTCTCACAACAATAAACAGGAAATGTTACATTGCAGTTTCTTGTTGTTATATAGGTAGGTGAAACTGAATCTTGCCCTTTAACTAATTCATTTCATCCAACAACAACCAAAATTTTTGCTGGCATCTCCCTTTGAATGGAGAATGACCCATTAATTTTGATGCGGCAGATCAGGTCATGACTATTTTGGGAGTCCATTTTTTAATTCTCTGCACTTCGCAATTCCAAACCACCCATTCATTTCTCAACCTAGATCAATATAATTCCCATCGAATATTATTGACTTGATAGTAGCAGCACAAATAACCAAAAGTTATATATTTCATGAGCCAGATTATTGGATGTAATCAATTTGGGTTTTATTGGCATACATTTAATATGATATATGGCATATAATGCATGCAACAAAAATTCCAACATTTGTGAATTAAACATGCAGTCGACTCAACTTTAATCTAGGGCATTGAGAAGAGAATTTGCATAGAAAATATAGAATAGATGACATGACACAGACACTCGTTTATTATTGGTTAAACTGTTTGCAAATTATGTTTTATCGTCATATGTGTGTTTGTGTATATACCGTCAATTGAAGTGACAATAATACTTGACCACATAAATTTTACTCTACCTACTTTTACCCCAAGTCAAGGCTGTCTCTCATCATAGTCTGTCTACACCAACATTTTTCTTCATTCTGTAAATGTGCGTCTGGTGATGGTAGAACCTTGCTGGTTGAAATGTTCGCAGAATTTTGATTTAAAATTGGAATCCGCTAATGTCCCCGGTTAATTAATAACTCATATTTCTATCATCCATACTTTGAGAAAAATAATTGTGAAACTCTACGTAAAATTGTTCGTGTGAAAGTGCAAATGGCATGCATAATAAAAATGAATGTTCGAAAGTTTTAATGGCTTGAAACAATGAATTGCATTATATCATTTAGACGTGGATGGAATTCGTGTCATCCAATAATCAGACTGGATTAAAGGCTTTTATCTACTAGATTTTTTTTATATAACATTTCAGGAAAAGATGAGGTAAATAAATGAGGATCGAGCACGGCATATGTTGGATGAGTGTGACGCCGAGTGGGAGAGAAAGGTTAATTAATGTTTCCTGTTTGTCATAGACTTATACAACGCACCTTTCTTCATTACTCTTGAATTGCCCGTATCATGCAACAGAATGGCAGGCAAAGCACTTAAAAATTCATCCTCTGCAAGGATGTACTACTACTAAACTTTAATGGAACTCCGCAGTGTAGATTTAGATAACGCGAATTCGCCTTAAACGAGACGATACCTATATTCCTACTGACCTATATTTAACCGCAGTTCAGTTTTAGCTGCATCTAATGGCTTTATGTTCCAAGTCTGTCGGACATAAAACAGAACATGGTTTGATGTCCATTTCCTCTGCTAAAACTACAAGCAAAGCAGGTCGAACGTGGACGGCGTGATTACATTTAAATGCACATCACAGCAGCAACGTATAGTCGTACATATTTGTGTTAATGTCCAGGTTCAGGGGGTGGAACAATAAATTAGCAATGCGTGCAGAGAACAAAATCTAGCTCACAACAGGACGAGTGCAATTCACCCTTTGTTGTTGGCTGGGAAGAGTTATGCAGAACTAGAACCAATGACCATGTGAAAAAGATACATCTTTTTTGGAAAAAAATTGGTTCATAAAACTTGTCAAATGCAGTAAAGCGTCCACACAACGATATGATAGACTTTTGAAAGATCTTTATCTCATTTCCCATCACATTCTGGAATCAGTTCAATTAAATGTTCCTTCAACATGCTTGTTGGTTGGTCTCCATAAAACAGCGCTTTACCAACTCACCTACATCGAAAGTGAAGTACTGAAACAAAGTTCTCATGCAACTCTAATTACAACTGGCCTGCTGGTCATAATACTTTGTACGAGCAGGAGTGGAAAAGAATCTTTGCTCACTTAACTTCAAATATTTATCTTCACAGGAAACGAGTTGTATTCCATTTCGTTACATTATTATACAAAGCTTCATGGTTTAAAATTAAGCACTCATTATGCAACTCACATCGTGTATTTACAAAGTGAACGAACGGGTGGGATAGTTCGTCTGGCCTTGAATTTACAATGAAATTTTTTAAAGATTCCATCTAATGTTAACCTAATTATTTTTCCTCTAGTCCCCAGTCTCACTCACCCAATTATATTATTATTATCAGCCATTGCAAGTAACTTCTACTGGCACTGGCACATTGTTACACAGCGCGACAGAAGACGATTAAAAGAAGTAGGTGGTGGAATGATACATGTAATAATAACAATAATGCATTGTTTTTATCAAACAACTTTACTTTTCATTTGACGATATACGCCCACGCTAATGTTAATGTCACCGTGTTTGGGAACACAAAAAGAATCACCCGAACGGAAATGAATATTTTTGCATTTTGTTATTCTGGTTCCATTGGATGGGCCGGCGGATGTGCGTGGCCTTTGCAATTTACAAATACACCACGTTTTGTCTCATACCATGAATTCATTAAAAAAATATACCCTCCATCCATTTAAGAGGCGGATGACGAAGAACAAAGTTCACACAAGGTATAGCATTGAAATTGAAGCCTCGCAGTCTCATTTTTGGGATTCGCCCGAATGAACGTTGGTGGTGGCAAAGATTAGATAAAGTTTGGACCACATTTCACCAATAATCAGTCAATTTGTCATGAACGAGCAATGCGTAACAAGTACTCTGTCAAATCTTCAATATAACTGTAACAATAATTGCGGTTCTGGGATGATATGGTCATGCATAGTGAAGGGCCTTAATAAGACATTATATAACCCTAAATCACAGCCGTGATTAATCATTTCGCTTCTGTTGGCAAACAAACAATCAAAAGACGCTTATCAGATTTGATCAGATGTGTTATATAACAACACCAAAATTGTCATCTATTATCCAACGAATACAAGTATGTCAAAGTTTACTCACACCCACCACAAAAAACTAGATAAAAAATATAGACTTTCCGGTATAGACAGTTGTGAAATGGTTACTTTGAATCGATGATTCAAAGTAAAGTTGATCAGGCAAAACTGAGGAAATAACAGATTTTTATTGTTATTGCGGACATTCTTACTTTTTGTAAAGTGTATTTTTTGCAGTATTGCTATATTTTCTCAGCCACTGACAGATCAACTGATTTGCAAATGTTCACATCAACGATGATTGCACATAATTGCCATAATCAATAATGTGATGATGAACAAGTTTACCAAAGTAAACCTGAGCAATTTCCAATTTGAGCCACTTCATCATACCACCTGCAGATCTTTACACTTTTTCTCCACTACTCTACAAAAGGTGCATAAGGTAAATCAAAGATAAACCTAGCTCATTTTCTTCAGACACAAAAAATCATTGAATAAAACTTTTTTTTGGTCCAGTGCATGACATCATCATCATCACTCTGCACCACACCTAATGGCGAACCGAACCTGAATTGTTGCAATAATATGGAACATCCCATCCCATCTTTGAAGAAGATAACAATTAGCCTCCACTACAGCAGATGTAATACTTGCAGATAATTGCAAACTTGATGATCTTATTCTCGTTTCGCAAGAGCGACTACTGAATCTGACATTGACATTCAAGACGGGTTATTTGGCCGTTGGGGTTGGGGATTTTGAAAGGAATGAGTCATTATTGGAAGTTCATTATGCCCAGAGCAGTAGTAACACCTTCTGTTTGCCGTAGACTGCATGACGCTTTGAGTATGTAAAAGCAAAAAAATAATAATACCTAAAAGCTGTGTTGGACTGTATGGGACCCAGTCAAAGCGATTCCAAGAAACTCAATGGGTTCGCGTATGTCCTGTGATGAACCTTTTCGAATTTGAATAGAAAGAGAATATCAAAGAAGAATTCATGAATGCGAATGTGGGTGACATCGATCGATAAATCCAAACAAATCGGAATATTTTTTCACTTAAAGGTACCAGTATTTATGAAAGGCGAGGCAACTTGTGAAAAAGATGCTGTGACTATGCAAATGCAAATGCTCACAATTTTTAAGGAAATAAAACTCAAATATTGTTTTTAACTTTTGTGTCACAAGAAGAAGAAGAGGAATGCAGAACTATAAAATTAATATGCCAAAATTCCGGAACATAAAGTACCTGACGCCAATAAGATGTCGGCGTAGCGTTGATGCGAAAATGGCCTGACCAACCAGTGGGATCACGCCATGCCAAGTGGCTAATTATTGAAATTGATTAAAGAAGTTGACAATGGCCGTAATAACAATTCTAACGCAAAAATAAATGTCCAATTGTAATGAAGGACCTGCCAAATGTTTAATTAGTGGCGTTTCCCTTTCAATTTATGCATCGTTAACTTTAAATGCTTTGTCACACTTTACACATAAAGATAGTGAAAAGAAAATGTACTGAACAAGTCCTCGAAATCGACAACTCATCAAGAAACTTACGCATATATGTGCAATTTTATAATACATATTTCCCTTTAGGCAATTTAATTATTGCACACTAATGCCTTTGGAATTAAATTTTCGCTACAAATAATCTGCATTACAAATGAGAAATGCAAAGTGAAATGAAGCATGCAGGTGTACAAAGAGAAGTCTTACCCTTTTCTCGGATAGATAACGTCCCTCGGTTGTATAGCTATCAGGGCTATTTCGATCCGGCCTCTCAATCTGACCATCTCCAGTATCATTCTCAACCATCAAGTTAAGTCTATTGTACCCCTCAGTAATTGCTGAGTCATCTTGCAATTCTTGATCTGGACATTCTTGTCTGTTCTCTCCTCCACTGCTGGGCGCAGTAATCAGCGACCACTGTAAAAATATAGGTATGCAAAACATCAGACATCTACCAGACGTCTAAAAAGTAGAATTCTAATTATAGTATTCATCAAGTCCGTTGCAATTACTGCCTCTCATCAGACAACCTATCGATTTCTCCAACTTGATGAATGATTACCACTCCATGCAATTAGATTGGAGCTGTTTCGGCCAAACAAACAGCACAAAAAATCATTCAGCCATTAGGAATATTGCATAAATTAAAGCGAAAGAAGCAACGACTGCTTTTTAAGATGGTAAATACCTCAGTCTGGATAAGAAAGTGAAAGTTAAGTGAAATCGCATAAGAAAATTGTGCCACAAATAGATGATTGATAAAAAATGAAAAACTGATCGAAAACCTGGTTTATTATACGGTCATGAACATGTTAAGTAAGCGCACAATGGACGTGACCAAGCCTCTTGGTACCAGAGCAAAAAATGACATTGAAATGGTCTCTGGATGACGTGCCAACTCTCGGGTATTAATTCAGGGATGGTCTTAGTCTTCATCCAATCGAGAAGACTCTGGATTAAAAAGCTACAAGAAAATAAATCATGCAAAAAACGCAGGTGTCCAAATTTCACACCCGATGCTCCACATAAAGGAGCAGATTCATTGGAAAACCAGAGTTAAGAAGACAGAAAAAGGAGGTAGGTTCCTTGCTATTCTCTCCTGATCATTTTTGCATGTAACCCTTGTCAAATTGATTATGGGAATATAAATGAATTGGCAATTTGAACACGAATTTGATCTGGTTTTGCGACATTATGCAAGGTCTTTCGTCTTGTAAGATAAGGTTATTATTATTGAAATGAAAAAGTGAGTCACTCTTCTCTCTTTTTTTCTTCCTGATTGTCACCTTGTCCATTGGCGAAGGACAAGAGCTATCCAGTTGCAGTTTATAATGTTTGTTACAAATTTTCCATGATGGCATATTTTCCACGTCATTTTCCAAACGGGCCTCACCAACCTGCATAACACATTATCTGCAAGCGAAAGCTGCTTTTTGCTTACACAATTGTGTTGTAGGTTTAATTCAGTAGTACGTGTGTGTATCTTTTCCTGACTGATTCTTATAACTGTCAAGTAAAATCTAGTATTGGTATCACTTGTTTATCGTCTCATGCAAGGGCATGGTAAGTCAAAAAGCATTGGGAAGTAGACCATCATGTAATCATATAATTAGTGCTTGATGACAGCTCCTCACTAACAGCAAAATAAGTTACATGCTTTCCACGACAGTCGTCTGCAGGTTGCATCATCTCATCAGCCACTGATGATGATGGTATTACTCTATCTCCACTGTTTTGCAGTTCACTGGCTCATCTCATAATTCCCCTAAACCGACGTTTTCTGATAAGTAGAAGATACGACAGGCTTGCATGTTATGTTACATGATTTGTGTAGATCATTATGAAAAAAACAATCATCCATGGTCAAGGTTAAGGCAAGTCAAGTCAGAGAGAGATGAAGTACCTATTTTTAAATTCAGACACTCTCAATTTGCTTAGAATGTTTCTTTTGTAGAGAATATGACGCCAAACAATCTGTCTTTCGTAATTTTCCAAAGGCGTAACAGAGTGAATGTTGTCCGTCACCCCACTACTGATCCGAGCCAAGGTTTTTTACACAAGCCATAAGCACAGGTGGAAAGTGTAAGAAATGTGCAGAACAGATCTGTCATTTGTACAAGAGAAGAAGTCTTGTCTCAGCCAAATCCTGCCTATAGGTTTATGTAAGACTTTCGATTTTTAGCAGAGATGTGAAAAAGCAAAGAGGAGGAAAGTGAAGAGACAACCTAAAAATATCACCTTTTGTCTTTGACGGATCTTTGAAAAAATCTAAATTTATTTCGTGGAAGTTTTAGGTACAGTCTTTTGGTTTGGCAGATTAGTAGACTTTTCGTGCCAGCGGATACCTGGAACCGCGGCGATAATGATGAAGTGAAGCCAGGGAAAATTGTGGTTCATTTATGATAAAATAATTTGCACGGTTCATAAAAAGCCCAAGTTGCTTTGACTAACTGCAAAAATTGAACAGGATAACCTAACCTACTATGGTAGAGAGGTGTTACGTTACAAGCAAGGAAATCCTCGTTTCATGGCGTCGTCACATAACATTCAAGTGACATTGGAATTATTCCTCGAATCGACTTTCTTTACTATCCATTTTGTTTTGCACTTTCTCTTGCGCAACTCTTGAAATGTAAACTATTCAATTTGAAATATTCCTAAAGACGCAAGTCATATTCTCTCTCCATGAAACAACGAAGTCTCAACAACCATTATACGAGGCAATGGGAGGAGGCCTTATTTGTACTTTATGTTTTCCGTTTCTATTCTGAGACACATCCAAGAGAGCAACAAAAACAACTCATCATCAAGAAAGTACCCACGTAAACAGTACTGGACGAAAAGGTGAGACGATTTGAGATGTGAAGGCTAGACTGACTTCAAGAAAAATACGGCAGACACCTCAGAAAACCATTAATCATGACGGACTTTGTAAATCTTTTTGGTCTAGAAAAAGTATACAGTGAGTTAGTGTACCTTCAAGGTATAAATCTTGCTAAGACAATTCTATCTGTTGAACTATCTCCAGAGGACGCTAATGAACATGACGATCAGTCTTCGACTTTACGTGAGCATAAAAGCAAAGTCATCGTCATTATCCATACCTCTGGAGCTTTAATCACATGAATTTCTTTTAGAAAGCTTTCTCTCTAGAATTTTCAAGGTTTTACAAGGCGTAAACCACAGAATCTCAACTTCCGCAGCTTGTGAAAACGGAGGATTTTATTTTAACTATCCTAAACCGATTTCAAAGAATTTTACAAGAGAGTAATACAGTTTTGGAAAATAATATTTTGCTTTATGCCTTCATCCTTTCGCATGGGATAAACCAACAATTCATGCAGACTGCACGGCGTTTCATGGCAAGTTGAAAGAATTGGGACGGTAAATGTCACTTTAAAGAAAAAAGTAATAAAACTGCAGATTCCTGTGCTTCACTTACACGTTGTTGGGTCATTAGGTCATATAATTTTTAATGTGCAACATGAATGCATTCAAGCCAAAAGGCATTACATTTCGTGGAATGGGTCCTATTTCTTAGAACCTGAATGAATGCAATGAAGCGCAATATTTACGAGCTACAGCATTATTATGGTCTCCTCCATCCATAACAATAACAATTGTACCAATGATGCAGATCGAGTTTAGATTTCATGGCTAAGGTTAAGGGCACGGCAAGGTGATGCTCGCTCAGGACGATCGTAAATCCAATTCATGCAGCTGCAGTTAGTTTTAACTGTTTCACAGGATCCATATCCATAAAACCTCAATCCTATTGTCAATGTATGTCGATGTCGAACAATTGAAAGGGAACCGTCTTCTAAAATTTTATGTGCCATTTTAAAAAGTCGTAAAAATGCTCTGGCTTGACTTCTAAATAAAATGCTATTAATGAAACTTTGTAACTCTGCTTTTGCTGGAGTTTCCGATTTATAGCCATACAGGCAATAATTTCCAAGTCATCAACTTTTTCAAAGTATAAAAATTGAAACTGATCAAAAATACGACTTTTTTTAATAGCTAAAGCGGATGGGTCTGCATGTCGTAATGAAAAAAATGGTTGCATACCTCCAAAAGGGGAACAAATTCTGAAGGGCCTTCATGCCACGGTTGGGGCACTGTCCCACCCAGTTCCTACAGATAAAGTGATCAGTCTTGTCATCGGTCATGAAAGCATGAATTTTGTCTGCACTTTCTACCTTGATTGTTGTCAGAACTTGGGAAGCTTTCCTCTGAACGTCTGGGAAAGGACAATCCACCGTTAGTCTGAGTATGTTAGCCAGGTGAAGATCATTAGGGGGTCGCACAAATCTGTTGGACCCCGCTGGAGAAGAAGCGTTATCATCATCATCGTTGACGATCGACTTTTGTTCTATACAACTTTCACCACCACCATCAGAAGCGCGTACGTTTTCATTTGAGGGGTCATTGAGCATTAGGCTGAGATCCAGGTGAAGCTGCGAGTACGAACCCAAACCTATAAACGTTGAGTTGACGTTAGGATTGAAAAGATTTTAAGTACGAGAATTCAAACTCTTACCAATATCATCCCAAAAGACTTTAGTGGCCAACTGTTGACCCTCATTGGGACTTGTACTGTCGTAGATCCCATCACCAATATTTCCCAAGCTGATGGAAGACCTCCAATTTTCAGGTTGACTTAGACGGAATAGAATTTCCAGCTCTTCCTCCACATTATGATGATCCATCCTCTTCTCAGAACGTCATTGGAGTTTGCAAAACTGATCTGACTTCAACCCACGACCAATTAAAAAATATATAGAAATTTCGCAATCTGCACGTGAAAGGCATACCAATGATTTTCCTCTTGATTTCATTTGATTGTTTTCATGATTCATTACTTACAATTAGGATCCTCCTCATGCAATGCGAAACCAGTTTGTTAAGATCCTCCTGAAATCAAAGAAAAACAAAAATTAGGTAATGCGAAAATTCCAAACCACTTAAAGACTTCAATGGCATTACCTTGAATGTTTATAAGCAGCAGCTCCAGGCTTTCACCTTTGATCCGATAGCTTGAGTATTTAAAATAGTTTCGAGTGGTTTGTCGTCACAAAATGTAAAAGCGTCAAATTGAATTGAGCAAAAGATAAGTTGACACGTTAAAAATGAGATAAAACTTTGTTGTGAATTTACATTGCAAGGACGAATAACTTTCTCCAGAAGATAGACTTTAAAAAATCCTTTTGTTGTTATTGCACGCGTTCGTGTTGTATGTATGGAGCAGTGGAAAATTACAATAGATTATTAATCACAATAGAATAGAATCTCGTTTTATTTAATGGACTTGCTGCTGTTGTTCGTGCATTCAGCAGTGATTTTTTTGTTAGATCGAAGACAGAAGACACTGGATAAATGTTTACAAGGCTAAGGACGTGGAGATTCTTTCCACGCGCTTTTCTCGCTTAAACATATCTACAGCATGTGTTGAACAAGCAAGGTTAAAACCTGGGGGAACCAGATAGTATGAAAGAAGAGAAAGTCAACAATGGAAAACGTTGGTCATTTTGAGTTCAATTGTTGGTGCTGTGAATTGAACATTTGCATTAACTTCAATTCCAATTCCCAAAAGCCATCATGAACGTATACACTTGGCATTTATGTCCATCCGTTTCGGTTAGTTCCACTGCTTTCTCATGTCATTCAGGAGGGTATTTCTGGACCCTAAGGAACCTATCGGCAATAGGTTGTCAAGTCATTTAGAAATGAATTGAAATTCAAAGAAGGATGAGCAGCTCTAGATATGCTTATCAGTTGACATCTCCCGTGGTCTGATTTTGTCTCTACCTGCCCCACTAATTCGTCGATTGCATTGAAAGTCGTCGTCTACATACTTCTAGTGGGTAAAATGGGGCATCCTTTGTCAGTCATGATGACAACTTTTGGACCTCCCAGGAATTTTGAGAAGATTGCAAAGGAAAACTACCGAAAAGAGGCCAGTTCGCTAAAATCACGGCGACATCGACAAGGGATCTGGTCCCCCAATCTGATGATGAAGGTCAATGCACGAATGTTGGAATTGAAGGCGCAGGAGAAAGCTCTTCTGAATAAAGGATCTAAGACCAACTCCTTTGGAGGAGACAGCCATGGGACAATTGACATGTTGTATCCCAAGCCATTTCTATTTGACACTTGCAATGAATACGACGATAATAATAACACGTAATTTGATAAAACTCCTTTCGGTCTTCTCCATAAAAACTTAATACAACTTCCAGGCTCCAACATCCCGAAGTCTCAGATGCCACCATTGTCCCAACTACGGACACAAGCAATGCTCATCCGAACAACCGTCTTCCGCTCTTCCCTCTGATTCTCGAGAAGGAAGAAATCGGTCAATTGAAGCATATAAAAGGCAAGATTGGGCAAGCAAAGTCAAAACCCCCATCGGGATCAAACAAGAATTCGAATCCGAATCCGAGGGGACTGGGCCTTAATCTACCCAGAAAGCTAAGCCAATAAATTCGAAATACAGTCAAAGCCGAAAAAGTAAACTTGTAAATACAGTACTTGACATAAAGCAACATCAATAAAGCACCAACTTAAAAAGAGAAAGCATATGTACGCGTCCTATGTTGACCCTATGCAATTCCATCGGCGCTAGAAAAAGTAGCTCGAACAGCATCCATCCAATTTCTTCAGCTGTCTCCGTTCCACACTCAAAAAGTGA
>JAQIWU010000335.1:0-28212 GCA_034696445.1 Isotomiella minor
GGATGACTGACTTGAACAACTCTATCTTTCTTCCGTAGTCCAAGAGCGCGTCTTTCTCAGGGACACTATAAAGCCATTTTATGTCAATGATATAAGACAGACAGACAGACGACTTACTTTGGACCACCCTTCAAATCCTGAAGCATGACTTCCAGTGCCTGCAGGTACTGGAATAAGAATGTGAACCACAATTATTTAGGACTCCACAGCGTAAAAGTGGAGTGGGTACCTTTTCAAGTCTCCAATTGTCCCCCAGTCCCTCAGTGTCCATGACCATGGCCTCACAGCGGGAGAGGAGGCGGACAAAGTTGATTTCTAGTTTTGATCGTGTCCTTCGTTGAACCCTTGAAGACGAAGGGGTCTCTTTCTTGTCCACAACCATTTTTTAGTAGTTGAAGAAAATAATCTACAAAAGACACCAGCTGCTTTGGGTGAATTTGTCTCAAAGTGCCCCCAAAGTCATAAGGGTCCCTATTGACTCTTTTATTGAAAAACATACAAGTCATTTGTATACAAAAGCGCTAGTGCATTCGAAAAATTTAGAGTGTTTATAGTTTACAGAGCCCTTATTAGTCACTTAAGAAATCCAGAGATCCGAGTCAGCAGCCAAAGGCACCTCATTCCTCCTCACTTGAAGGGAGAGTCGAACCTTCAGACTGTCCTTTGGGGAGATGATGAAGCGGGAGAGGATCGTCTCCTTCCGGAAGAGGATGAGTCGAGAGGTGTCCCAAAGGTTGAAGAAGTCTGGGTACTTGACCTTGCTTACAGCGTCGTCTATTCAAAAATCAGAGTTGTACACTTTGACCTTGAAAGTATGAAAGTACCTGGGATAACTGAGGCTCCCGAAGCGTCCACGAGTTGAACTAGGATCCAAACTGCGGTCTGTTCCATGCGGGAGGGAAGCCCTCGAAGTTGGACGTGGAGTCGAAAGACGCCACTTATCTCAATGAGCTTCATACGCCAAATCGAGATGAAATTCTCCGAAGGGAAGTAGAAAAGTGGGGACGTAAACCCCCAAACATCCTCTCCATTCTTGACCTTCATGGAAATGTTTGGAATCTCCCAAACGAACGTCTGAGTCTCTGGAGCAGAGACAAATCGAGAGAGTGGAGCCACCCCTGGCATGATTGCATTGTCGATGGACAGTCGCTCTTGGAAGATGCGTCCTTGTTCATTATTCGTAGAGTTGTTCCTCTTTTTGCCAGCTTCCATTGTGAGCCATCGGAGGGAGGACCTCCAGATCCCAATCTTGACAGCTTTCAAGTCGACTTTGGCACAGACAATCAGAGTGTCTCGGCCTCGGAATTGAACTCCATTCAACATGAAGGGTTGAGTCAGGGCGTAGTCACCAGGTCGTTTGAAGACGACGGGTTTGAGTTGCAAGTCTCCCATGGCTTTCAGAAACTAAAGTTAGACTTGGATATTTGAGACACTTTCTTCATACCTGGGGCCACTTTTAGACCCATGGCATTCGTACAGATGAATCTCGAGGACGCCATCAAGACCCCCACTTCCTCCGGGATGTCAACTACCATGAGACCCAGAGTCACCTGGCCCCCATCCATGCTGCTCCTCTTCCCCAAGAGGAAGAGGACCCATCCGACCCCAGCCTCATCCTGGAAAGTAGGGCCAAGGAAAAGGCCACCATTTCTCAGTTTGTCCGGAAAGCTTGGAACCGTCCACTTGATGCTCCTTGAGGAGGTTTTGTTGGGTGGGTAGGTTACAAGCTTGTAAAGCTGAGGAGGAAAGAGAGTAGTTAAATTATGGACAGGAGTAACTTTTTTTAGCTTACCGCAAACAGAGGGATCCCATAGAAGAGGATTGATGTCCATGGGAGGGAAAGGAGGAGGAAGATGACGCCAAGGGCGATGTACACCAGGCTTGTCCAACCATACGTCCAGTACGCGGATTGAATGAGGTCAAAGACGGGGCGGATGTATGTCAGAAATGAGGAGGAGGAGGATTGAGAAGTGTCCAAGTCTTCATTTGGGACCAAGAGTTCAAATTTTGACCCATCCGATGAGGAGGTTAGAAGCTGCATGTTGGACTCCCTCACAGGGATCCTGGACGCGTCATTTTCCTGGGCGTCGAGGAAGAAAGAGTCCAGGGCACTTCTTCGAACTTGAAGATCGTGGCGACCGTCATAGTCTCCATCCCCACCATTGGTATCGACGGACTCGAGAGAGCTTGATGGAAGCAACTGGATCTCGACAGGATGCCGTCGGAGCCCCTGTAATAGACAAACACTCGTTGATCATAAATTCACCGTCTCGGTTTTATTTGTTACCTTTCGACGGGGGTTGTAGCTGCCCCCTTCTTCTGCTTCAACGCTGGATGAACTCGTGCTGAGTTGCGTGATTTTCATGTTGACGAGGATGAGTGGGAGGGATCCCTTTCTACAAACTGTTGAATCTTGAAGAATGTCAAATGGATGACCATTTGTCTTTTTCTTGTTTTGAAAATCTATAGATACTCGAGTCGATCATGATGGTCATGGGTGTGGGTGGGGTCACAAACAAGCAGGAGGTTCATTTACGTAAGTTCCCACCGTCAATAATTTTCTTCATGAGTTGGATTGTAGACCCTTTGTACCCACTCCCAAAATGGTTCCTTAATAAACAACGCCATAATCAATCAGTGGACATTTTAAAAGTCTTGTGGTCTTTTACCAATGATTGAGGTGATGAAACAACTCGTACATCTCCGCCCTTTCCTCAAATCCTTGGGCTTTCGGAATGATTTTAAAATACTCCTCCAAGAACCCCCTGGAAGTCAACCCTCCAAACATGTGGGAGATGCCAAAGTCGTACTCGGAATGTCCGTAGAAGGCTGCAGGGTCGTAGATGACCGGGACCCCACTTTCAGACGCAATGTTCCCACTCCACAAGTCCCCGTGGAGGAGGGAAGGGACAATGTCCTTGAGTTCGGACAAGACAGTCTCAATCTTTTGCCTACAGAGTGGCCAAATGTGGGCGAGGTCTCGGTCTTCTTTCAACATGTCGACTTGGGCCTGGAGCTTTTGTCGCACGTAGAAAGACGTCCAGTCGTCTGTCCAAGTGTTGTCCTGACTCAGGTAGCCACATGAGGTTGGGACTTGGAAGCCAAATTGGACCACAGAGTCTTCTTTGTCCCCATTGTCCAGCAGAGTTTTGTTGTGCAGGTGCATTCTGAAGTTAAACGACTTTGAATGAGAGGATTTTGAAGGGCATAATTTTCTTACTTTGCCAATTGTTGTCCCAAGAGTTGTTGCTGTTGTTTGGAATTGATGGATCCAAGGTTTAAGCTTTCCATGACCAATGCGACACTGTCTTCCTCTTGGACAATCCGAAGGGGTTTAGGACATTTGACACTTTCAGTCGCAAGAATGGCTTCGAGTCCACATTTCTCTCCGACAAACATGGACACTGCCTAAAACATGACATGACATAAGAGTCTGAATATGAAAGAATTTTAGCGACTTACATTCGGCAGGCTATTGACTTTGACGAAGACGGTCCCATGATTGTTCGTAAGGAAGGAGGAGCCGGAGGAGATACAACCACTCCCACCGAAACCCGTGGGGGTGATGAGGGTACTTCCCAATGCCTTTTGTACTGCTGCTTCCATAGTCTTGTGAATTTTTTTTGTGACCTCTGAAACTTTAGCTTTACATCTGTTTGACGCCGAGCTTAAAATGTAAAGTCCAAAAGAAGGTCATCTCCTCATGGGGGCAAGTTGAGAATCTACATCGTGTTTTTGGGTACTTTTTTTATTGATTGATTGATTGATTGATTTATTGGTTAACTCTACACAAACCTTACAGGTTTAAAAAGAGTGTCATTAATTATGATAATTTTGGAACACATTGGATAGAAGATGAGAGCGCATTATTGCATTATTATTATAAGATATAATTATCAGAATAGTTAACTTAAATGGTCTTAGGATGTACATAAAACATAAACAATATAACATAAAACTAACAAACAAAAAGAAGTAAACAAACAAACCTTGGTTGTGAAGTGAACAAGTCATTTTATCATAGAAGAAGTACTAAGGGTTAGGGAGATGGCTATGTATCTTAGATAACTTTTATCTACACGAGGGATATGCTATTACTATTGTTATTTCTATTGGGCGTCTGGTAGTTCTTGTGCTTGAAGAATGCATGCAGAAGCAAAACTGCAAAAGCGCAGACAATCAGCTTTAGTTTGAGGGTCTAGGTAGACAAAGTGGTTTTGATAGGTTGGTGTTGGGGAAACGTTGGGAAGGAAAGCATTTCTATAATCCTGAGATAAGGTGCAAGAAAAGAGGAGATGATATAAGTCTCTGTTTTCATTTTTGCTACAGACATCGCAAATGGACATGTAATTGAATTCGACTGAGCCAAGATACGTGCGAAAGTAGCCATTTCCAATTCGACATTGGGCTAAAAGTCTTATTGATCGCAGTGGTAGGGGAAGGGACAAATATTTTGCGTTTGTGTGGATGCTTGGTTCCATGTTTAGGTAGTGTTTGTACCGTTCAGACTCTCCAATCTTCGTCATGTCATTTTCAACTGCCGTCTTTACTAGATTCTTAAGAATTATATACTTTTCTGACAACAAGTCCGGTGTGTGAATCTCGTCCCATTTAAAATGGTCTGAGCAGAAGGGAGAAAGCCATCTCTTTATGCATGAGAACCAATTAAGGTTGCATGATGGATATGATGAGTCAAGTTTAATTAATGCCATCATCATTTGTTTTGTAAGATAGAGTAATAATCGCTCAATATTAGTTTCACAGTTCACGCTACGAAGACAACTATCAAACAGATTGTCGCGCAATCTAATAGCTGTAATTTATTTGTTAATACAATGTCATCATGCTTCTTGAATTCAATTCAATCACAATTGTGCTATATACCATGGGTACAAGTTTTTGTGGATTGCAAAGCAATGTCTGCAACAGGAGACGTAAGCATCAGTGTGCGACTTTGGACTCATGTACTGTAATTGAATTCCTATCACCGGAATACGCTCTCAACTCCACCACGATGTAACCATTGCACTATTGGAAGGAAATTGGTGGTAACAATTTTTCAAGATTAGGGAGTAATTTGATTTCAGTGAAAAGTTGTAGCTTTGACGTAGGTTGATATTTCCAACTTCACTATTTCTCCTCTTTCGTCTGTCAAAATTCACGATGGGTTCTTTGGATTCATTCGGTGTGCTGGTTGCTGTCTGCTTCATTGCTAAGTTGGTTTTTCCAAGTTGTTCGATTATGGCACACGCCGAAAGGTCAATTTTGTGTCTTGGAGAAAATGACACAGCAGGCAAGGAAGATGACGACGACAGGTTGGTCTATTACTGCTTTCAACATGACACAAGCGCGTCTTATCATGGAGCAAATAACTTTTCATCATCCCTTTTCTTAATTAAATCTAAATTAGACAAGGTCTAGATTAAAGTTGAATTGCCATCGTTACAAAAAGCTCGAAAGCTGTTTGTTCTACATTTAGCTGATGTGACAAGGCCTCAGTAAATGTTAACATTAATAACTCCGAGGCTAATTTAGGTGCAACGAAGGATCAGGAAGTGGTGATGGTGGGGAAAGGCATTTGTTGGACACGACTGATTCAGAATCCACAACAACACCCTCAGATGAATGGTTCTTTTCAAATGAGAACAAAACAGTCGATAATAACACCAGCCATGACCCATTGCCCCTTGCAACGTGTTCCCCTTTTACGGGCATGTACCTTTTAAGAACGCACTACAACGGCCAACGTGCGTCTGTGGCGTTGTCTGCCCTTGCAGTTGGTGCACTTGGTGTGGCTGGAAACTTCCTGAATGGATTCGTACTCCTGAAGCCCAAAATGCACGTTGCCCCAATCAATTCTATCTTTCTAGCTCTGACGACGTGGGACACGATTGCCATCCTCGGATGCTTATTATACATGGGCGTTCCTCTTCAATTGGCGTACCTGTTCGGTTGTAATGAGAGGACACTAACGACTTGGTGGAAAGCGACGTATGCGTGGGACTACACTTTGGCGCATGTGGGCATCCATGGGTCCATTGCAATGACGGTTTTTGTGTCCATTAATAGATTTGTGTGTGGTAAGAACTGTTACCATGGTTCTTTCATTATTATACTTACAATGGATCTTTTCCTAGTGCGGTTTCCAAGTGTTGGTGCGTCCCTATTTACACTAATACGGACAAAGATTGTGACCGCAATACTAAGCGTTGCTATAGTTCTGCTCAATTTGCCATTTCTGTTTCACTTCAACGTAGACCCAGAGACGGGGGAAATGTGCGACACAGCATTTTCAAAGGAATTCTTTTTTAAGATTTTCTATGTACCAATGGCGGATCTAATACTTTACCATTGCCTTCCTTTCGTGGTGATTATGATCTGCAATGTCATGGTATGCCTCAAAATACGGCAGGCCAACAGAAGCAGGTCGTTTACCTCAGCAAGGATTGCAAACACGCGAAGTGTGATGTCAATATTAACGCTGTCCATCATTCCAAATGCGTTGTACATCGCGTGGTTGTGCAAGAAACCAAAATCATCGGATCAGGATCAGCGGGCCATCGTTGTTAATGGTTCCCATTCAATTGCTGCCCTCCTTGGGGTCATCTGGCTTTTCTTTGTGGTCATCAATTGCTCCGTCAACCTGCCCGTCCATCTCTGCCTCTCCCAAAGATATCGAAATGAGATGAGACGCGTACTATCTGCGGTGACAAGTTGGAAGTCTGCCGAAGTTACATCCACATCATGAGGTATAGAAATGCCTACACTTTACCTTATAACCACAACTTAGAGCTTATTACTTTACACCACCACTACTTTCTTTACTTCTCCGATTTGTTCAAAAAAAATAAACCACTTAAACCATTTGCAATTTATTCCATTCATCAAATTCAGTCCCACGTTATTGCTTCATTGATTTTATGGCAAAATACAAAACTGATTGCCTCTTTGTTGCGTCGTGATTCAATGCGTTGGGTTTGGGTTGAAACCCAGCGCATTGAATCACTCAAATAAGAAATATGCTGATAAGAAATTCGGAAATCCCAATTTCTTATCTACTACTCTCCCAACCCTGGTACTTGCAAATTAAGGACTGGGCCCTGCCTCGATATGCACTCATTCTGGGTGGAATTTAACAGTACATCATTTGTGGAAATATTTACTTAGGAACCTTTGTAAACCTTGCGCTTTTGTTGTCACCAGTAGCTTTTCTCCTGTCTTTACAGAGGAGTTCCAAGGAATCCTAACCTACCACCTGGGTGTGGTGAACTGCTTTGTGTACGGCTTTGCCCTAGGATTGGTTTCCTACGACTGCCACTTTACAGCTCAGCATCATCTCCAAATAAAACCATAACATCACAAGTAAAAAGAAGGTTTATTGATGGGGCATTATTATATCAAAGCAGCGAAGCCTATCTGAATGATTACAATAATCGATCTCCTGTGTTTTATTAGGTCATTGTTAACTTAGCCAGCCTTACCTACAGAGTTTTTACTGTTTGAGCATAAAGACGTTTATAATTTGGTGATATACATATGATGGCTCGATACTGCATAAAGAATTTAAAACACTTTTACTTTTGTAGAACTTTTGCAAAGGGATTCCATACAGGACAAAGTTTTTTAGTTTCGGCGATAGTAATAAAGTTCGACAAGGGTTGTAGTATTATGTACAAATTGGGATAGGTAGATGAGTTCGTGTTTTAACTTTCCAGTTGGATGGTTTTAAACTCAACTACATAAGGATAACTCATAATTGGACGCATGCTGCAAACATCCTTGAACTTTGACTCCACGCTGTATCATTTATCCACGTCTTAGCCAAGCTACCTTCACATCGATCTTTTGGTTCAGTCACTCATACCAACAACACCGCAAGAATATGGGTCTGCCTAAAATGATGCTCGTTGTTTCTTGCCTCCTAATTTCGGGAGACCAGATGTCACGTGGACAAACCATTCCGACACCTCTGTCCTCATCGTTGGAAGCTCTCCGGCAACATGGACTGACGATGACGCAATTATCCGCCATCTTGCCTCCGGTAGAAGGATTCCTAGGGGAGACAGCTCTGTATCCCTTCATCAGTCAGACGCTTGCTCAGATTGGGGCCTTGAATCCAGTTGTGCCGACCGACCTTGCAACACTCCGTATGTTGCTTCCAAATGCTGCGGCAAGTTGTTGAATAACTATTGTCCGCATGCTCTTTTAGAGAAATACAATGTGAGCCCAAACATAACTATTTCTGGGATCTCCGGTGGTGGTTCCTTCTCTATGATGCTCTCATTCATCCATTCGTCCTTCATCAAGGGCACTGGCATTTTTGCTGGCGGTAAGGTTAAATAGAACTATCATAGTGTCCCATTTTCTTTGCCCACGTTAAGGTTGTCTCATTCAGCCCCGTACATGACTGGCGTGGTTGCATTCTCGGAGCCGTGGAATATATTCAACGCCAACGCATATTATCCCTTCATTGACTCCTATGTAAAACAAGGGTTGATTGATAACACGACCAATATTGCCTCCAACTGGGGCGAGTATCAGCACAAGGGAACGAATGATCCTATTCCATTTAGTAATCAATGACTTCAAATCATGTAACTCAGTTTGAATTTAACAGCATGGGTCGTTAGATCCAGCACAAAATGCTGCGGAATTCCAGCACTACGGTGTCAACCCAGGGGTCATCAAGTCTGTCACCAATACTCGTAGTGGACATTGTGTGGTATAAGAGTATTCAATTCAATTGCTGCTTATATAGTTGTCACGTTTTAACTCACTTAGCCAACCGACAACGGAATCAACTACCCGTTCAGTTGCGAGATAGGTGGGAATAATGCGGTCTGCAACTGTGGATACGAGTCCATATTCGACATGTTCAATACCACGTATGCTGGGAGCTTCAGCTACCCCTCGTCATCCAAGGCCAAGCCCAAGGGACAACTGATTAAGTTTGGTGTGACCGAGTTCCTCCCCACAGGAGTCACAATAGAGCAGGTTGGGCTTTGGAACTATGCATATGCCTACGTGCCACCAGCGTGCCAAAACAGTACCACGAATTGCCGTCTTCATTTCGCTTTCCATGGCTGTGGTCAATCGGAAATCTCTATGTGAGCTGCAGTAAAAATGTTATGTTTTGGTAACTAAACTGATTACTTTCTACACCCGAAGGTATCGTGGGACGACGCCAAATTTCCTCCTCGATACCGGCTACTTCCAAGCCGCAGATGCCAACAATGTAATTGTGATTGGACCAGCAGCCAAGATAAATTTGGCTATTGGGTCAATTGGATGTTTTGATATTTATGGATATACATCCCTCGGTTCCAACTCGTGGAGTACGTTGATTTTAGCATTTCATTCTGGTCTTTGAGACAAAATGTTTCTTTTCGTCTCATTCTCAGATACTCGGCGTGGAGTTCAACCTTACGTTATCAAAAGGATGTACGAGCGAGTTGTCTTTGGTCTTTAAGCAGGGAAGCGTTCCTTTCGTAAAAACTGAATGTTGAATCAATCAAATTGAAGGCAAAGTTTTAAATAAAGTGACGCTGTAAAACAACACAATATATTCCTTCTGATTATTTCTAGCATATATTTTTTCTATATTTACCAACACGTCGAATTCAAACAATTCTAAAATCCCCTAGTCTGATGCCTGCTTAAGAAAGATATGATTTTAGTTTCCATACTACGACTTTACTTTGTATATCTTGACTATCAATGTCTGCGTTAAACACAAATAAAAAGTGTCATTTTGTAAGTGAAACTGGGCTTGATCTTATGGTTTGAAGACAAAGGTCTGAAAAAGCAAATCTCATATGTGAGCTGTACAGAATTTAAAATGAAGGTTACGTGTTTACGGACTATAATTACGTTTTTGGGTGCTACATGGCAAATACTACGACGCTATTCCCCCGTGCAAAAGTCTTGATGATATCATATAACATAACAATTTCAGTTATATGGTTAACACATTTAGGCAAAATGTGGGAAACTTTTAATCTGTTTGGACAAGTAAAGCAACATCCATCTTTCCATACCTCCACTTTTTTCCAAGGCTGCTTTAAATAGTTTTAATACATCCGGTTACTAAATAAATTCTACACCCTTTGTGCATCTACATTCCTGTAAATGGTAGGCCGTTTTGTGAGTGTACACATCGGATCCTTTCCCTTGTATTTTTGATAGCTGAATACATAACCGACTTGAATCATTTCATATTGACCTTTCAAGAACCATGCATTCTCCTATTACCCCAGGATTGTCGACAATTTTCCATGTTCTCATTCTCCTGAAAAGGTAACAACGAATTGTAATTTCTTTACAAAAATCAATGGTTTTAGACAAAAGAAAATTAATATTTCTTGTCTTACAGTGTGCAAGGATTCTTCTACGCCTCGCACCAATCCCTTGTGAACTGCTCAGAGGCTAAAATGCCCATTCAGTTCCCATCAACTGTCCAAGAGTTACAAGATTTGAGCAAAATCTGGATCCAAGAAGGACTCAAGCTTAAAGCTGTAGGATCCTTGCACTCCATATCTGACATCATTTGCACTGATGGAGTGCCCATATCATTGAAGGGATTTAAACATGCCAAGTACAATGAAACTACCAAAGTCGCTTCAGTCAGCGCCGGAATGACCCTTACGGCCACGCTTGAATTTCTAGAAGAGAACGGAAGGTCCCTGATCGTCACGCCTGAGTGGGGTAAATTGAGAATTGTATTGGACAATCAATGTTTATCAACCATGTGTATAGGAGACATCACTATTGGAGGTGCTATCGGAACTGGTGCGCATGGTTCGTCACTGAGACACGTTGGGACAATCAGTGACCAAATGCTGTCTGCAAATGTCATTAACAGCCATGGAGAAATGGAGGCAGTCCACAGAGGGGATCCACACTTTGATGCTTTCAAGCTACATTTAGGACTACTTGGAATACTAGTATCCGTTGAGTTGGAAACAGTTCCCTTGTTTAAAGTAACTAAACAGATGGATATGAGTGATGATAGGGCTCTTATGTCAGGGGATATCCTAAGTTGGGTGAGAGCTCATGATTTGGCTACAGTCTTTTGGATCCCTTCCCTAAATATAACAATGCTTGTGAATGGAACTTTTAAGGTGTCTACAGTTTTCTGTCCTTCATACATGAATTCCTCATATATGTACCTTATTTTCTCAAAGGATGTCACGGCAAATGGGGATGCTGTATTTAAACCACTTGAGGTGGAAGAGTCCGTCGCACCAATCATTGAGGATATGGTGCTTGACTCTGCTGACCCTAGTAGTGAGGACATGGACATAAACCCACTGGACAATCCATCCATGTTGAAAGATTACTACGCCAGCTTAATGCCGGATAAGAGTAAGACCTCATAAATTCTAGTAAAGCTACATTATAAAAGCATCGTAGATGGTTCTGGAACCAATCCCGCAACCGGGATGAGTTGGCGTCTCAACGTGGCTGGCTGTGACGAACCCAAATGCATTTGGACCCACGTGCCTTTTGTAGACAGCTCCGTCTTTCTCCCTCTCAAACACTTTCAGGAATTTGTGCAGTTCATTAAGCCCATGGTGGTCAAATATCCACAAGTCTTTGGTTCACGAGGCTTGCTTTTCATAAGATTTGTAAAGGGATCCTCCGCAATGCTCTCGCCTACGCAGAATCAAGACAGCTTTGTGGTTGAATGGGTCACACCCAAGGTTCTCATTGAGGGCTTAAACGTTAGTGACCCGAGACCTAGAGATTGGGCTCAAGCACAACATGACATTGTTACACACGTGGTAACAACCTATGTCTGTCCTAAGAATCTTCAAAGTATGTAAAGGACTCTTTTTGTATAGGTTAAGAGGTTTGAAGGCTTCCCACATTGGGGAAAAGGAGCGTTTTGTTACGTTTTGAAAAGAGTTCACAAAGGCATGCAGCAGTTTACGGAAGTCATGAGAGCGTCTAATCTTTCCGGGGTGTTCCAAAACTCCTTTTCTATTTTACTCGAAGGTGCAAAGTTGCACCCACACAGCTTTTGCGGCCTCATACGACCTTCAACATCATAAGAGACGAAATAAAGAACGAAATAGGAATTTGTACGGTCAGACTTTCTTTAGGTTTGTGAGTTTATTGCAACTACGCAAATTACACTATCATTGCAATTAGATATTTCATTCACTTCTATACATCCTACTTTTTCTTCCATCGACCACAACATTTGGAAAGAGTATGCAAAGTCAACCGCAAAACTCTTTGCATTTTCCAAGCCCAAAACGCATAAGCCTGCCTCAACTTCACCCTCCCTCCTCCCCTCCAAATCTCTAGAGCTAGCAACATGGCGGAAGGGAGCATAAACCCGAGGGCAATATAGAATATCGTCACAATGTTGAACTCCATCCTTAGCCCAGCAATAGTCATTTTGAAAGTTCGCCTCCGGATATCTACTTTCCTGTTGGATGATCGAAGAACGTTCCGTTGCACGAAGGATCGCATATCTTTCCACACTTGAATGATCCCCGATTCCCCAAAACGGCGGAGTCTGTCCCAAACGGATAAGTCAGAAATCCTCTCTAGGCTCCACCCACTCTCCCGGTAAAGATATTTTTCCCTTCCCCTAACAACTTGGTGATGTGGTCTTTGCTCCTTCAGCTTGATAAGGTCCAACTCAATATACTCATCCCAGTCCCCTAAGGCCGTCTTATGGCAGCCAAGTACCATGTCAAACGGAGTCGTCCCGTTGGCTGGGTTGGGTGGCGTTCGAGCCAAAATGAAGAGCTGCATCATGTACTCAAAGTGATGTTTCTTATCATCGTTATCACCCTCCAGTTCCAGGAACTTCAACTTTCCCTCCCTGTAGGCATTCATGTATCCAAAAAATGGGACGCTGTCTTGGGCGTCTTGCATACTTGCATACTGTATGCGTCATACATACATACATACTGTACTGTATGCGTATACTGCGTCTTGCATACTGTAGATACATCAGTACTTTGTTCCAGCATTTTCGAACAACCGAGAGAGGAACAACCAAATGTCCATCCCCACTTCCGGTTCATTCAGTGGACTATCATCAAAGTTATGCTTTCCGGGCCATGCATAAATGGTATAATTATTCTGGTACATTTGCTTCATGTCATGAAAGTAGGTGAATCCCGGGTGAGCCGTGAGATCCGTGATGTTCTTCCCTCGATAAGCGTTGCTTATGATCATTCCCATGACGAGCCAAGTCACAGACACCACCTGCACAGGGCGCAAGGGATACAGGGTGAACATGTCGTCATTCTTCTCCATAAGTATCTTGAACACGTTGAAGGCAGGTCTCACCAGGGTGAGGATGCCATGCTTTCTCCACACGCTGTAGCTGTACACCCCGATCGTGGCAGCGACTGACACGATGATGACGAACCAGGAGAACCAATCAAAGGCGGATACGTACCCAAGGAAGGAATTCCTTGAAAGGAATGCTCCATCACAGGTAATGTAGGAAAAATATCTTCGATGGATGTGAAGGTCGTATGTCCCCTCCTCGTTGTTGTATTCAATTTGTGGGACGAATCTGACTTCCCAAAAAGAGAAACCGTTTGCGTAAGCCAAATGAAATGTACTGTTCGAGAATAATTCCCTCATTAAGTGAAGGTTGAGTCCTTCATCGAATTCCAGTGCCCTCAGTGTAGTTTTGGCAGGCATTTCCTTGTATGCATTATATTTGTAGCGAAATCGAGTGCTGTCAAAGACGTAAAACTTGTCTACAGACCCTATCCTTGACAACCTTGATACGAACTCTGCAAGGCCGGCAAATGAAGACGCCTGGTCACCAAAGTCGTGGAGGGTGTGCTGGTTTTTCCCACTGCAGCAATGACAAATGACACGCATCCTGTATTCCAATAATGGATCCCTCGACATGTTGACTACTAAAGTGGCCACTAGTGTGCTAGGATATGGCAGCAAACCCCCACTCTGCCTTGCTATTCCATAGGACCATTGTGTGAAGTTGTAGTAGGGTGGGATGAAGAGGACGTAGTACCTTCTGTAGGATGCGAGGGACGGGACGGACACAAAGTGTCCGATGGATTTGGGGAGGAAGAAATGTTCCATGAAGTCTGGAAATGTGAGGCTGTGGTGAAAGGGGTACCGAGGATCCAGGGTGTAGTAATCTGGAAGGTCGGAATAGTCGGGAGGATGTAAGTATGCATGGAGAGTACAGGGGTTCTTATGAAGAAATGTCTTAGGGTGGCTGAGAGGACGGTAACGAACAAAGTTCAGGTCCACCCCACTCCCGTTGTCCCAGACCTTTTTGTAGAGGGGGACAGGGAAGTAAAGGTGCTCTGGCTGAGTGGTGAGGTAGATATCGTAAATGATGGGAGAGTTCTGCAAACGGGAAATGTCCTCGTCCACATCACTGGCATAAAATTCCACGATGTGAATCAAACATGGTGAAAAGAGCTCGATTGTCCCTTTCAAGGTAAGCTGCAAGAGGGAAACTTCGGAGAACAATGCTAAATACACGGCAACAAAACCATAATTTACCAATGCCAGTTTCATGTTTGAAATACTTTTGCTTGCAAACGTTGCTAAGGAAAAACGGACATGTCGAGAGCACAGGATAGAACTGAAAATTCAATTTACTGAAATACTTTCACTACTCATGTCAGTTTACACGTATATGCTTTTCCTCTTCAATAGATTAATGGAGTTTTAGTTAGTACAAGCACGAGCCATGCAGGCCACACGAATGTGGGGTTAGAAGGTTTTTATACTAATTGAACATTTCAGCATTTTCACGCGAAGTCTTTTATATGGACTACATATAAACTATATGCTATGAAAACTAAGAAGATCATACATTCTATATTATCTATAAGATTATATAATAATTCTTTCCAACTAACAAGAAGTGTTGATTGAGATAATGGTTGTATACTACTGGGTGGGATCAGTCAATAGTTATAGTCAGTCCATCGTCACCACTGCACCTGCCGGAAAGGATGAAAGGAACGTAAAAAAGCAAACGGAATGATAAAATTTAAAGTGTCATGGTCATGACCTTTGCTCTCACCTTTTTGCATTGACACGAGGCTGACTGTTGGTAGATTCATTGCTAGAACTGTTCGTAGAAGCAACTTTACGGGAAATCGACTTCTTTCTAACAACTGCAGGGGAGCGACTTCTACTTTCACTGTCGCTAGCACTTTTTGACATCCTGCCTCTAGGAAGAGTGTAGGTTGGTTTCCTATGTGCAAAAAGAGGGTGTAACTATGAAAGAATTCAGGGGGAAGAGGAGATAAGCCATTGACATTTACCGCTGAATAGATGGGCTTCTGCTCGACCTTTGTGATTTGGTTTTAGTAGACTTCTTCGTCTTCTTGTTTTTCTGTTTATCGTTTCGTGAAAGAACATTTGTACCGTCTGTCGAAGGGCCCCCCTCAACTGGACCAAACCTATTACTTTTACCCTCCAATGTGGTGCTGGTTAAAATAATATCTGTTTGAGTGGACGTGTGGCAGCTTCCCAACGACCAAACGTATTCATTGTCCAAGCCAAACCCGTGATCCACGTATGTGAAGTCAAACATGGTGTCGTTGTTGGGTGAACGACACCTACTGCTTCGGTCAAAGGGGGACTCCTCAAGGCTAAGCAAACAATCATTTTAAGCTATTAAAATTCAGTCAACTTTTCTTGAGTTTAAGAGTTTACCCTCTTTTCTCAGAGTAAATTTTTAACAGTTCCCCATCGTCCAATATCCCACTCTCCCTGAAGGTCTTGGACCACAGAAACTCTTCGGTCATCAGGGGATATCGAAAGATGCCTTTGAATACAAGACGAAATCTCGCCATATCCACACGATCCTTATTCTCCTCCTGCCACCTACAACGATAGAGAATTAGTTAAAATCAAAATACCTATGTGGATTGCTGTCAGAAAAAAGACTTACTTCAGAACGGCACCAAAAAGGTCATCTTCCGAGGGAATGGGTGGTGAGAGGTCATTAGACGTGAGAACAATTTGCCATAATTCTTCGCTCCATTCAAGTGACTTGTCCGTGTCAATCAACGTCTTCACATTTCTACAAACAACACAGTATTATTTATTAAATCTTTATACGATTACGACGACAAAACGATACGAACGAACGATACGATACGACCAAAAATTATACGAAAACTTACGCCTTTACAATCGCCAGCGCCCTTTGTTTCAGCACATTCTCATTAGGAATATTGTTAAAGAAAGAGTGGCAGTTTGTCAAGGAGATTGGAACAGCATCACACTTTTTCATTATCATGTCGCATCCGTAGTGCTCCGCCAGCCGTCGTACCATGAGCCAAGTGTCACAATCTGCCACAGCCAACTCTTTCAGATAGATTGCCTATAAATTTTGAATTTGCAAATAAAACCTGATATCCCCTACATCAATGTAAAGACGACTCTCACCTTCCTAAAGATCTTGAATGCTTGTGCTGTGACGCCAACCTCTGTGGGAACCCAGACAACCATCTTCAATACCCCCTGACCCTCCTCATCCTTCACCTTGACTTGGGGCAACTCCGTGCAGAATTGAGCCATGACCAAGGAGTGTGTGTCAAATTTGTCCAGTCCAACCATGAAGAGCAGGTCAGGGCGCAGATAAGGATGAAGATTCTTAGAGGCCTTGGTCCCGTCGTCCAGTTTGGAGTAGAGAGAGGAGAAGAAGACCCTATTCTCCTCAGGAAATGTGGACGAGAAGGCTTGATCAGAAGTGGTGGTGGTCGTCCCCGTGGGTGTGGAAAAGGAGGAGTTGGAGGAGTTGGAGTTATCCCTCCAATAAGTTGAAGTAGAGGCTGAAGAAGGAGTATTGGTCAACGACGACATGTCCTTTGTGTCTTGAGGAATTGAAAATAATTTTTATTTTGGTTCAAATAATTTTGGACTGGACTAGAGAAGACAACATATGTGAGACAAGACAAAGTGGTAAAAAAAGATGGATCTGGGGCATGTGAAACTCATCCCCAGCAGCAGCTGAGCAAAAGTCAAGAAAGGAAAAGAAAGTGGTCTTCTTTTCTTTTCCTTTTTTAATTATTTTGGACTAAAGAGAAATCAACCCACGACAGCATGCCTGTGGTGTCCACGTCCACCTCCTCCACCTTGAGTGACGACGGTGGTAGAATGTGCAGTCGAGGAATCACCACGGCGACTTCGACTTCCGTTTTTTCCGCTTCTTCCTCGGCTGGCCTCCCATCATCATCCACACTTTTTAGTGCCTTCTTCTCCTCCCTCTACTCCACACTGGACGACGGGACCAAGGCCTCTAATCTTCAACCTTACCTGCGCCCTGACCTTGTCTTTGTGGTTGGAGGCGACAGACTCCTCACGCACTCTCTGATCATGGCACACTTCTGCAGGGACCTGCCATGCGTCCAGGTGAAGGACGAGGAGGGTCAGGGGATACTCAAGATGGTTGTCTGGGTTCCCCCAGAGATTAGGGTTACAGAAGAAGCATTCAAAATCTTCAGGAAGGTAATTAAGAAGTGGACCACACATTGATATATGAGGATTTTATTTGTCACTTTAATTTTTAGGCAATTTACCTGAAAGAATTGTCTACGCCAGACTTTGACACTTGGTTGATGGTACGACGGCTGGCGAAACACTACGGATGCGACATGATACTGCAAAAGTGTGGCGACGCTGTTCCTCTTTCCTTGACGAATTGTTTCTCAATCTTCAATAAGATTCCAAAAATAAATGAGCTGAAACAAAGAGCTTTGGAGTTTATAAAAGCGTAAGTTCTCTTATGTTAATATGTACTTTTCTTTGTTGTGAATTATTTGCTTTGTTTGTAGGAATGTAAAGACGTTGATTGACACGGGTAAATCACTGGAGTGGAACGAAAAGTTGTGGTGTATTGTTCTGTCGTCGAATAACCTCTCACCCCCTCTTCCTTCGGAAGATGACCTCTTCACTGCTGCCTTGAAGTACTTTGTACTTTATAGTTATCATCACATTCTGCAATTTCGTTTTGTCTTTTCAGGTGGCAGGAGGAGAATAAGGATCGTGTGGATATTGGGAGATTTCGTCTTGTATTCAAAGGTCTCTTTCGATACCCCCTGATGACCGAAGAATTTTTGTGGTCCAAGATCTTCAGAGCGAGTGAGATATTGGAAGCTGGGGAACTCATCCAAATTTACTCTGAGAAAAAAGGGTAAACTGTAAAATACAAGAAGCTGTCTCGTCTGGGATTTTAATAACTCAATGGATTGTTTGTTAGCCTTGTAGAATCTAACTTTGATCGAACGAGAAGGTGTGCCTCTCCCGATAACGACACCACCATTGACGACACATATGATGGATTTGGCTTGGACAATGAATACGTTTGGTCTTTGGGAAGTTGCCACACGTCCACTCAGACAGACCTTATTTTCACCAGCACTCCGTTGGATGCAAGAAATGGGACGGCTGCTAGGTTTAGTCCAGCTGAAGAAGACTCTTCTTCAGACGATACGATTCTGCCTTCATGGAACGAGAGAGACAAAAACGAGAAGTCTAGTAGGATCCAATCGCAACGAAGAAGACGGCGTAGCAGATCCCCATCTCTCCTTCGGTAGTAGTTATTTGCTCATCTACTCTTTATCCTGAATTTACACCCTCTTTTTGTATAAAGGAAACCAACATCCTCTCGTACCACGAGAGACTGGATCCAAAGTAGTGTCAGTGACAGTCGAAATTGTGTGAGTAGGCCACGTCCCTTTCCGTCGATTTTTGTTCAATATAAGCGGAAACTGCTGAGGTCCGGAAGGCTAGTTTCTGCGATCAGTTCTAGCAACATTCAAACTCGTGCGTCTGCAAGATCATGTCAGCAGCGTGGAATTGCAAAGTGAGGAAAGCATTGAAACTTCTACTTGGAGTTAAGTCTGGTCTTTTGTTTTACATTCCTTTCATCCTTTTGACAGGAGGAATGATGGTGGACCGACAGCTTTGAATCCAGACCGACGGCGTTCGGTGAAAGCCATTTCTCACGGAACATCATCCAAATGTGTGAAAGCGATAACAGAAAGCGATCTTAATGTCAGTGACGTCAAATACATCCCTCCAGAGTTCCTCCCTCGTTACATTGAGCTACTCAATTTGGGATGTCCACCACATCCTAATGTAAAATGTGTTGCAATAAGGCACAAGGTGAACGCTAGAGCGTGGCCAAGGCTTCTTTATAGAATGGCTGTAAAACACCTTCCCCCAGAGCCAACCAAATGTCTGTATGGCATTTGTGGACAAACTTTTACTTCAGTTGAAAAAATGTTGGATCACGAGAAAATGGCTCACTATCGAAAAATTCAAAAGTGCTACTTTTGTCCCAAATTTTTTGACATCAATTCGCATTACGCAAATTACAAGCGGCACCTCTCCCTTCATACCCTTGAACGATCCTTCTTCTGTGACAAATGTGGAAAAGACTTCGGCCCTTACACCCAACTGCGACACTACGTACCCAACACCGGGAAACTGTGTAGGAACAAGTGGCTAACAAGACGATGAGCTGAAAAATAAAGTTTTGTGTTTGTGTGACCCTATTTCTTTATGTCGCAGCTTCTAAGGAAGGAAGGCATAAGGTAAAGTTGACGTATGACCCAGAAATGGAGAGGGAGTTCTCTCAATATTGCGTGAGAGTTTCTTTTGTTAGTTTTTAAGACTTGAAGAGAAGTATTTGTATTTCATTTCATGAATTTAAGAAAGGATGATTTGTATTAGCAATTAGATATAAGTGAGGCTTGGTTTATCAGAAATAAATAAGTGGTTAACCACTTAAAACGCAAAGATGTTTCTTTCTTTCCAGCGAGGTAAAGTGAGACACTTGGATTTCACTTTGCAGAGTTCCAATTCACAACACATGAATTTTTTACCCACTTTCAAGTTTTTTTAGGAACATTAATTATGTTTCATACTCGTGATATAAAAAATTAAACATCTTCTCGAATTTCAAGTCAGTGCCATTTGACCTTCCACCGTAGACTCCTCATCCTTTTTCAGTAAGAAAAGTTAAGCTTCCAAGATGGATTGTAAGAAGAATATCAGGGATCAAAGGACTTAAGGTCCTCATCGTCAAAGACTAAGTCCATTGTTTACAAATAAGTTTTATCATTTTGTTAATCTTCACATTGCACGACTCTGAAATGACGTGCGGAATTGCATGCAATTCTAAAGCTCAAGCATAGCTTTATAAAATAACATCAAGAGTTATTTGCAGGAATGACTAGGATATACATCATCAATTCATTAACAAAACGTTTTCCCATTATTGGTTCAATCCCAAATTCTGTACGGGGATTGGAACCAAACTACATCTTGCATAATCTATAAATGCCTTCATGACCAGCATGAAAAAAGTTTGGTCGGCATAAAGCATAGTCTTGAGTGAAAGATTGTATCTATGAAATACGTTCAAATAAGTCAAAAATCCCTGTGTATGTCAGAAATTTCTGAGTCTAATTTACTGATAAGATTTACCCTGCACAACAATGAAATGAATTACAAGAGTAGAATATATTTCATGGTTTTTGATATTCAAGGATACTATGCAACTTCCAAGACCTTCGGACCCTTTAGTTACCCACATACTTGCGGGACAACCTGACACACATTCTCTGAACCTAACTCATTGCAAATAATATGCTGCCTATACAACCATCACAAGCAAACCAGTAGTACTGTATTTGATGCATAACTTAGATACACACCACCTTCGACTGCTATTGAACTCTAATCTTTTTAATTAAAGATAAAAATGTCAACTTTCCGTTTAATTTCCAATCGATGCTTCGCAATAAATAAAAAAGTGACAAGTATGTCGCAATCATGTACGGAATGTAATTAAATTACACCCTCTTATATGCCAATTATCGAAAGAATAGAATCAAGTCTCACATTCTCCTTTCCCTTGCGATTCACCATGAAGTTATTACTAGTGGCATTGTCCCTGCTGGTAACCACCGCACGCAGTCAGGATGCTGAGGGCGTCTACAAGATTGGCGTTGGGATTTCAGACATCACGGGTCCCCCTGCGGGTCAAGTTCTGGTGAGTTTACTTAAAGATACAGTTGTTCTCGAAGACTATATGTAATTCTTCTGGTGTGTAGAACGGATACATAAATTACGTCGTTGGCAGTGGACTCTACACTCGTCAGTTCGCCCGCGCCTTCGTCGTGGAGTCCAAAGACACTGGAGCCTCCGTAGTGTACGTCACTTGCGACATGGGGATGATTGACCACTCCCTTGTGGCCCAAGTGGTCCTTCGGCTCCAGGAGAAATACGGGGCGGAGAGATTCAGCAATAAGAATGTGATGATTTCCGCCACCCACACGCACTCGGGTGTCTCTGGCTTCATGACATATTTTGCCTTCCTCATCGTAGAATCCAAGGGCTTCAACCCAGGGACGTTTTATTCCGCCGTGGATGGGATCTACGAAGCTATTGAAATGGCCATAGAGGACTCAGTTGATGGACGACTCCTTTGGGGTCAAGGGGTCCTGGACAATACGAACCTCAACCGACGACGCAACACTGCCTATGCTCAAAATCCAGAGTGGGAGAGAGACCTCTACGAAACGACGGTGGACAAGGAGTTTACCATCTTGAGGATGGAAAGGGTGGAGGATGGTGTTCCATTTGGAGTATTTACATGGTTCGCCGTCCACCCAGAAGACTTCAATCCGAGTGGGAAGGTCCCCATCGTGTCCTCAGACAACAAAGGCTACGCTGCCCTTCTCTTCGACTATGAGATGAATTCCAACACGACAAGGCCTGGGAAGGGAAAGTTTGTCTCGGGTTTTGGCTCTCAGAATCTTGGCGATGTGTACACGGACTACGACCAATGCTCCTCCCCAAAAGAATGGATTGACTTGCCCCCATACATAGACAGGTACTTATAATTAGTTGTCTCAAACTGCCCCAAATCTAACTCTTTTTATTAGGGCAAAGTGCAGCGGGGTGCGACAGTTCTGGAAGGCCCTGGAAATCTTCAACGACGTGGATTCCCTCCGCCCGGTTGTAGGTCCACTGCGGTACACTCACACCTTCGTGGACATTGACACGGTCAAAGTCCCCCACTTCAACGAGACTTCTGGGGAAGTGGAAGAGGTGGGCCTGTGCAAACCTGCTCTGGGTGTAGCATACATTGGGGAACTGGACCCTGAAGGAGAACTCTGGGAGATCATCCGGGACATTGTGAAAGTTCCCAGCGAGGAAATGACCCAATGTCAGGCCCCAAAAGGGATTGTCATTGCTGCAGGGGAGATGAGCGTCCCATGGCAATGGGCTCCTTCCATCTTTGCCGTCCAACTCTTCATGGTGGGAAATGTGAGCGTGGTAGGACTCCCAGGAGAGTTTACAACCATGTCTGGTCGCAGAGTGAGGAGGTTGTTGAAGAGTGTTACCAATGACCAGGAAGTCATCCTATCAGGTCTCTGCAACAACTACATCAATTACGTCACCACTCCTGAGGAGTACGACTTCCAGGCCTTTGAGGGAGGGGCGACCATTTTTGGGAGGAATACAGTGCCGGTCGTCTCACACATTTTGATGGACATGGGCAAAGCCTTGCTCGATGTAAGCCGTCTTAGCGTACCCCATCTTAGTTATTAATTAATGCTCCATTGTTGCAGGATGAACCATCCCGCATTCCAGATGGTCCAACTCCGCCCAGTTTTTTGGACTTGGTTCGTGATGACATCCTTCAACTAGTGGATCCTCCCCTGGACTTTGGAACCGTGGTTAATGACACAAATGCAGAATACGACCGGACAGTGGACACGCAGGTTAAGGTCATCTTTGTAGGAGGGTCCCCTCGTAACTTCCCTTTAAGAAAAGGAACCTTCCTCGTCGTGGAAAGAAAGGACGAGGAGGGAGATGGTAGTTGGAAGCTTTGGAGAACTGATGCTGACATAGACACTGCCTTCGTTTGGGGTGGAATGGAAGTAAGGCAGGCGGAAATTACGTGGTTCATCAACGGGGATACCGAACCAGGGCTTTATCGGATCCGGCATTTTGGGTTCTATCGCCTGAAGGCTTGGGAGATGTCGCAAACGTATACAGGGTCATCTAGAGAGTTTAGGGTGCTATAAAGGAAGTCGGTCTTGGGTGGGATATTAATTAATATTCTCAAATAAATTTGTCATCAAAGTTAATTACCAGTCTTTTGAACGAGGGGTTGCACTTTCATTAATTTTTCATATGCAGGCTAATTACTTATCAACCTCTTGATTAAGTTACTACAGAACTGGGTGGCTGGAAGAAACTCATTTCTCTTTCTTGCCACAGAATTGCATCATGTTTTCCAATTGCCGTCCCAACCTGGAAATCCACCTCAAATGGGCTAAACCTTTTTGTGCGTTAATGTATCAGTTAGACAGGAAAAACGACTGTGTCCCAGTGTCCACAACAAGACGCCTTTTCGTATGGATATCCATAGTCCTTGAGGTTTTGAGAATCATTCTGCAATCCCTTTCCCTGCTCCTGGTGAGGGCGAGCAAAACAGAGAGGTTTACGGGTTTGATATTCTTGATCACAGAAGTGGCTTCAATTTTTATTCGATGGGAATTTCAGCCTAACAGGGACATCTGTGGCATTATCAACCATCTTTACAACCACAATGAGGGGTCCATTAATACAAAAACAGGTTTGTTATATGCAGATAATCAATTAAATCTCACGTCACCCCAAAAATGGATGTCTTGCAGGACATTACATACAACTAACCGTTAAAACATTCCTGGTTGCCATCCAAATCACAATCTTCGTTTACATCCCAGCCTATACACTCTTAGTAGTGCTGGAAGGGTGTCAAGTCCCCCTCCTTAGATCCATCGTCCTCGCGGATGAGGACTGGAGATGTGTGGATCGAGGCTTCGGAGCCCGTTTGGCCGTCAACATCATGGTCACCCTGGTGGAGGTCTACTGGGTGATCAGTCTCGCCCTTCATGTAATTTTTTACATTTTCTTCTTCACATTTCCATCCCTCGCATGGTTGTTTGGAGAGTGTCACGAGTTACTCGAAAACAATGTGATTGAGTCCCAAAAGGCAATAGGGAAGTATCGCGAACTTCTCATTAAGGAAAGGGTGGTGAATGACTGCACTCGCTACCGACTCCTCCCCTGCTTGTTCCTGTTCGTGCCCGGCATTCAAGTACTGGCCGCACTCTCCCTTCTCAAGATGAAGGACGATATGAGCGAAGCTTACACAATCATTTGTTTCATCGAAGCGATCTTTGCATTTCTCATGACCGTCGTATTTTTATCCGTAGCTGCAATGGTGCATCAAAGATCGAAAGCTGTAATCATAAAAGAGAAACGGCGGGTCAAAACGAGACTTCAGAAAAAGATTGTATCCTCCCTTCATCCCATGAAGATGTGGTTTGGTCCTCAGTTCATTGATGAAATAACTCCGTTAAAAGTGCAAAGGGTTTGCTTTGGGCAGGTTGCGAATTATTCATTGATTTTAGCGTAGTTCTGTGATATACAAGTATGCCTGTTGTGTTAGTCTTGACCATACACTTTTGTGGAATGTAAACGAAATGCTGCTATTATTGAACTATTTATTTCTGTAATAAAATTACATTCAACATGACATCCTTAGACAAATAGGCTTAGAGAAATACCCCATATGATGCTCATCACTAAATATTTGACGGCTCCAGTTCAACTGATCGTGAGTACAATTCTTCCGTAATTCAGCATCGAATTCTAAAAACATAAATTACTTTTCTACACTTTGAGTACTTCCATTCAAGCGCATCGATAGTTTCAGCTAATGTTTTGCTGCAAAAGTTCATTGAGAAAGTCAACTAATCCCACATTAATTGAAAATTAGATGCGTCTTAATGCTCGATTGTAAATGGAGAAATACAGTTCCATTCATTTGCCTTGAATGATGAATTATTAATTTGGGTGTCATGTTTTCTTCTTTCAGAAGGTGAGATGATTGAATTTTCATTAGTGCCCTAATTACTTCTGGCTGATTGACACTCTTAATTAAGTTGTTGCTCTAATCCAGTGGATGAAAAGTCGGCAATCTTTATTACTTTGCAGTATGAGTTTTTGTGACAAACCTGCAGGATGTTCTCCAACTGCCAAGCCAACCTACGCCTCCATCTGAAACAAGGCAGGCCATTTTGTGCCATAATGTATCAGTCAGGAGGAAAGGATAGGGAATGTATAGCGGTTTCAAAGGGAAGGAAGTACTTGGTGTGGGTAACTATCGCCCTTCAAGTTCTGAGAATCGTCCTGCAGTCCCTTTCCCTACTGGTTGTGAAAGCAACTGACGTGGAGAGGTTTACTGGACTGATTTTTCTGGTGACTGAAGTTCTGGCACTTTGCCTTCGGTGGGAATTCAAGCCTAACAGAGATGTGTGTGTCATTATCAACCATATATACGGTGATGCAGGAAGGGTCGATATCAACACACAAACAGGTAACCCAAGAAACTGTTTAATGATGTCTCACCGTACCCCAAGTCATGTATCATGCTTTTGGTACTTAGGGAAGTACACAATCCTGAGTGTCAAAGCGTTGGTGACTTTGGGCCAAGTTGTCATCTTCGTTTACATTCCATCCTACGCATTTCTTGTGGTGAAGGATGAGTGTCAGATTCCCCTTCTCCGGTCTCTTTTGCTGTCGGATGATAACTGGAAGTGTGCCCAAGGAGACTTCAGCACCCACTTGGCAACCAACCTCCTGGCCCTTCTTGTGGAGCTATACTGGGCCTATAGCTTAGCCATACATGCCATATTTTACATCTTCTTCTTTGTATATCCAGCCCTTGCATGGCTCTTTACCGAGGCTCATGAGTTACTTAAAAGTAGCAACAGTGAGCCATCAGAGGCAATAAGAACCTATCGTGAACTTTTAATGAAGGAACGACTGGTCAATGATTGTACTCGCTCCCGACTTCTACCCTGCTTATTCCTGTTCATACCGGGAATTCAAGTTCTGGCAGCCCTGTCCCTCCTGAAGATGAAGGACAACATGAGTGGGGCATACATCATCATCTGCTTCCTCCAAGCGTTCTTCGGCTTCCTCTTGACCGTTCTTTTTCTTTCCGTGGCTTCGATGGTGCATCAAAGGTCCAAAGCTATAATCACAAAGGAGAAACGGAGGGTGCAAACGAGACTTGGAAGACGGATTGTGTCCTCCTTGCAGCCCCTGCGGATTTGGTTTGGTCCACAATTCATCGACGAAATAACTCCGCTCAAAGTTCAAAAGGTTTGTTTTGGACAGGTTGCAAATTATTCCTTAATCCTGGCTTAAACGTCTTCATTAGGTTGGAATTAAGTACCCGTATGTTGAGCCGCAGTATATCTTGTTAATGTAATTAGTTTTTACAGGCTTTATTAATTGCTAAACTGTGTTGAATCTTAATCTTGAATTGTAACAAAGAGAGTAATCGTGCTACATAATTAATTTGTAATTACTTCTTTTTAATCCACTCTTCAGAGAATTGTCATGAATCAAGGATTATTGCAAGCATCATGCCTTTGCTATCAATCCAGTTTTCTTTGCGGTTTCTTTTTGCCATTATTCAGAGCCATTTTCCAATAACTACACTCGCTCTCGCATTCCAGACATTCATGCGTGTTGTGTTTGATATTTTATTTTTTCGTATGGTTGTTTTGCATGGTCGAAGCGAAGCCCACGTCAAGGACTTGTTCCATCTAAAAAAATTGCCTTTCTTCCAAAACTTTATCTGCATGGGTTAGATTAGATGGTTAATTCTGTGTTTTTAAGTTAACAAAACCAGGCAGAAGTAATCGCAATATAAATCTTGACGAGAACAAAAATTATTACTCGCTTTATTCATCACAAAATGCCATGGTGTTAGATTTTGTCATGTACAGTGGCAATTACCAGATAGCAATGATTTAAAAGAATGTCCTAGGATTAATTACAAGCAAAGACGTGGGCATTAGATACTCGGGTATTTACGCTAGAATCAAGGAATAATTTGCCACCTGCCCAAAGCAAACTTTTTGAACTTTCAGTGGAGTTATTTCGTCTATGAATTGCGGACCAAACCAAATCCGCATGGGCTGCAAGGAGGACACAATCCTTCTCTGTAGCCTCGTTCTCACTCTCCGTTTCTCCTTTGTAATTATTCGACTCGACCTCTGATGAACCATCGCCGCCACGGTCAGAAACAAGACAGTCATGAGGAAGCCAAAGAAGGCTTGGATGAAACAAATGATGATGTACGCCCCACTCATGGCACCCTTCATCTTCAGGAGGGACAGTGCTGCCAGAACTTGAATCCCTGGAACGAAGAGGAATATGCAGGGAAGGAGACGAGGTCGGGTGCAATCGTTGACAAGCCGTTCCTTCATTAAAAGCTCACGATAGGTTCTTATTGCCTCTGATGGCTCACTGCTATTACTTTTAAGTAACTCATGAGTCTGAGAGAACAGCCAGGTCAAGGCTGGAAATACTAAGAAAAACATGTAAAATATGGCATGAAGGGCTACGTTGTAGGTCCAGTAGAGCTCCATCAGAATGGCAAATAGATTGGTTGCCAAATGCGTGCTGAAGTCTCCTTTGGTACACTTCCAGTTATCATCGGACAGTAGGAGGGACCGTAGAAGAGGAACTTGACAGCCTTCCGAAACCACAAGAAAGGCGTAGGATGGGATGTAAATGAAAATGACAATTTGGACCAATGTGATGAAGGCTTTGACACTCATTAGTGTGTACTTTCCTGCATCCAATTTGGGGTCAATTAAGACATAATTAAACATTATCTCGGGTTACCTGTATTTGTTTTCATATCGACCGTTCCTTCTTTGCCGTAGAAATGGTTGATTAACACACACACGTCTCTGCTAGGCTTCAATTCCCACCGAAGCGAAATCGCCATCATTTCAGTCACCAGAAAAATCAACCCCGTAAATCTCTCCACGTCACTTGCCTGTACTCGAAGCAGTGCCAAGAGCTGCAAGAGGATTCTCAATATCTGTAGGGCGATAGTTGTCAACACCAAATACCTCCTCCCTCCGGAAACGGGCGCACATTCCCTGCCCTTCCCTTCCGACTGATACATTATAGCACACAATGGTTTGGCTTGCTTCAGGTGAAAACGCAGGTTAACTTGACAGTTGGAAAACATCTTGCCGCAAAGCTTCTCCTCTCCTTCTGGAACCAAGTGGAGAAGACCATTGACTTTTTTGTCAGAAGTAATTAGCCTGTTCATCAATATATAATGATCCCAATGTA
>JAQIWU010000336.1:0-28208 GCA_034696445.1 Isotomiella minor
TGAGATGGGAGCTTCATCGTCAAAGAAGAAGAAGGAGGAGTCTCTATTCTGCCATCATGTGACGTCTAATGGCATTTTCCACTGTGGATTTTCTGAGCATTATGGGATTGACATGATCCCACCCCTAGGATGTGAGGGTGATTTCAAGTGGGACACTTATTTCAAGGAGAATGCAGACGCCAAGCCGCTTCCGATTCTTGAAGTTTGGAAGGTTTGTTCTTCAGTAGTTGTGAGGCTTTTGCTAACTTCTTTTCTTTCTCAAGGAGTCCCCAACTCCTACTGTGAACCTATTCGAAGTAGGGATGAAATTGGAGGCTGCGGACCTATCGTATCCAAAGCGTGTGAGGTTGGCCACCGTCTCAAGCCTTGCGGGACCCTTGATAAAGGTGGAATTTGATGGATCCACGGAGTCGGACTATCAGTGGATGGATGCTGAGGCTGAGGACATGTATCCGGTTGGATGGTGTGACACTTTCGGCTATAAATTGACCGGGCCTGAAATGGACTCTGAATTTTGGATCAAGTACACACATCCTACCCTTCACAAGTAAGTCCTTAATCCTGGCGTTTTCACAATTTTTTTGTAAATTCATATTTTTTTATTCTCAGAACTTCCTGCGACCGACGCCGAGAGGGTGACGTGCTTGCAGTGCTGGATTCCCTGGCGAATAGAGGCACCCTGAAGCGGAAATCAGAAGATGAACGTCTCCGGTTCAACAGTGAGTTCATGAAGGCTGACTTGGTCAAACTTGGAAGGAAGTCGACGCCTTCTTCCGTTCAGCCAAGTCCAGTAGTCCCGTCCACTACCCCTCCTCCAAAAAACCTCATTCCACTTGGAACCAACAATCGTAGAATGACTTCTTCGTGGGAGAAGAAGAAAATTAGGATGGATTGAGAGTTTAATGGATTATAGCTACTTGAAGTACATACTGCTGGATCAGAATAGGTTTTTTTCATATTCTTGCTTTTTTCGGTACTTTTTTTGTACTTTTATATTCAAACCAGTGACTAATTAACTGCTCATTATAATGCTAATTATAATAATCTGTGAATGAAGAAATAAGAGACGTTTGTGTGAAACTTTCTGTCTTTTTTTTACTCAATTTTGATAAACTATATACACACTTGGACATTGTAAAGCTTCACTGCAAAAGGTCAATATAAAGAGTACTTAATAACTTAGTTAATTAAACAACAACATCGTCAATAATAATGTCCTTTGAATTTCCATTTCCGTCATCTTCCACTTCCTTATCCCGCTGAATGATCATAGCTTCATCTTCAATTACTAGATTTAGATGCTTTTGTCTCACGCAGTCTTGACCCATTCTGTTGATTTCCTCTACAACACTTTTGAGGAAGTCTTGCAGCTCCCTTTGACTCAAGCATGCGTCGTCCGCGACGCCCATGAAGCGGATGTGGGATGCGTAGCGCATGATGACCAGTCCCATACCTAAAAGAAAAGAATGTCAAATCTAACAAAAGACAAAGATCTTTTTGACTTGTTACCTGTATTCGTTAGGAGGGGAGCCCATCCCATGACGTCCGACACCCTCTGCCCCCACACATCCATTTCCTCCCGGGTCATTGGGACATTGCTAAAGCTGATGGGGTTCCCCGCATTCCTCATGACGAATCGGATGAGGACCCTTGGCATGCGTCCAAACCAGTGGAACATAGCTTCATTCACGTAAAATTGGGGTTGGAGGGGGACAACCTTCATCCTCCGGTCCACCTCCTTCAGTCTTTGGGCCCAAGGAGAAGGAGAGGAGGTGGTTTCAGTTTCAATCTTGATTGGGAAGTGGACGAGTGTGAACTGGTTCCTCGGCCGGATGTCTGCATATGGGAACAGGGCACTTACCAACCCCAGAACGGCATCCTGGTTGTCCTTATCCTTCCTTATTTGCCCTAAAGCCGAGGCTGTGGCCGTGGCGAGGACTGCCGGAGCACAAACACCACCACTTTTGACCCTCCGGAAGACAGTGGTGTCCAGCTTGGGAGACCAAGCGTAGTGTCGAATCCCAGAATACTTCTCTGTGACGAAGGGGTCCTTCCTGGCTACGGCGGCAGCCTTATAGAGGGCCTCCACTACAGCCCAACCTCCCCTAAGGTAGGAGAACCACTTGACAAGGATCACTTTGACTCCCATGTTCATCTTGGTTCCAATGAGGGGGTTGATGATGTGAGGGAACTTGTCACTGGTGTGGGAGTCACAGAGGCAGTGGGAGATCATGAGAGTGGCACTTGCCCCGTCCATATATCCATGATGGTACCTTAGAACCCTTGCAAGGCAGACTTCCTCCTCTAATTTCAGGTTGGGGATGAGTACTTCCTCCCACTGAGGCGCATTTCCGTCAAAATCTTGACCCAAAGTGGGCATTATGAGACTCCCAAACTCTTCCTGAGTCCAACATCTTTGAGCATCTTCCTCATACACTCGTACATGGTTCCGAATATCAAAGTCACACTTTTGAAGACAGTCATAGCCCCAATGCTTCACAAACCTTTGCTTCAATTTGGCAAAGACCTTCTTCCCTGAAGCATCCACCCTGTCTAAAACATTTGTCACCCATCTGGCCCTCTCACCAGCCAAGTCCTGAGGCGTAAAGGGCCTCCTCATTGGAGAAAACATGACTATCATGCAGATTCGATTGTTCCCTTCCTTCCTGTACTGCCAAATGTTGTCCGAGCCTTGTGGCGACAAGGATAGACTACCTCCAAATCGGAACTGTACACAAATGGTCACTAAAAGTCTCACAATTTCGTTGACCACCACGACTAGAACTAGAAATAGGAGGGGTCCAAGTCCAATGAGGGCTAAGATGATGGACAACATGAAGGAGGTCAATCCTCGGAAGAAGACTAGGAGACTGGACGCTAGACTTGAACTTCGGAGGAATAACATTTTCTTACGCATATTTTATAAAGGTCAATGCCGTTCAGAGATTGTGAACCTCGGCACAATTTACAGTTTTACTTTTTGGCTTGCGTGCTTCTATTTTGTTATCCGTCTCTCAAAATTGGGATACTTTGCACATTATTCCACTCTCTTCTTATTCTTATTAGACCACTAGTCCACATTTTCTTCTTGAGGAATGACCACGACGAATGAAGTGACTTGACTTGATGTTATGACATGGAAGACTGAAGTTGAAAGTGAGAGAGAGAGACCTTTGTGAGATAATTAACTACCTAAGATCTCAACTTTTTTTGTCATCATCATATCTCGTCACTTAATTTGCACAGTTACGTAATAAATGAGGAGGAGGAGGATAAGACTCTCTTGTCTTTGTTACGTTTTAGGAAGATAAGTCAAGTCTGACTTGATAAGAATCTAAGTGAAATTTGGCGTCTCACTCCGCCCCAGATTATAGTATTTAGGAATGCTCCTGCATCCTCCTTCTCAACGAGACTACCATCAACAATGGAATGAAGTGACAATTCAAATTAGAATTTTAAGTGTATAAGGAACGGTTTTGTAGTTAAAAAAGAAAGACGTTTATGACAATTTTATGGCCAAATAAGCTAAAGCTAGCCAATTGAAGCATACATAATAATGCAATTTTCAACGCGATGATGTTGTGACACATGTGGTGGTTGTGTATGTCACTGTCAATGTTGTTCGAATATATTTAAGAAAGTTGAATTTGTGAAGATGAAGCAAGTCCTTTTATAAAATGTTTTTTTTTTCTACGCGATACGAAGGGTGGTGCGTCGCTTCAAATAATTGTGTAACACATGGAATTAATTACTACATGGATGCGTGCCTCCATTTTTAGTGTTTTAGCAGCCACAGTGGAAAAATATATATCAATTGATATGGTATACACAAACAGGTTTTAGCAAATTGATGATGATGATGATGATGATGATAAATCCATTATGATTGTATATGAACTTGCACAATACAAATCCAACTGCAAATGTCTCAAAACTCCAAACTATAATTTCTATCTACCAAAGAAATGATGTTGTGTAACAGACATAGTGCGTGTTTTGTGGTCAGATATCAAACGTCCTACACAAAAATATAGAGTCTATAGAGCGTAGAGCTATCAGTGATTTAGACTTATCGAATTGTCAAATTGTAGCATGCTTTAGGAAATCAAATCATGTTTGTCGTAATATCTCTCATCTCATCAATCAATTTCCATATATTTTTGGCACAAAAACGTCATTTTGCACAGAAAATTGACAAAAGGAACTGTGCTAAAGCTATGAACGAGCAAACGAAAGACTCTATGTTATTATCAATCATGAAAGGTGTGCTTTATTAGTGTAATCATATTGTCATTCATACTTACAGCCACTCGTCACTCGATAAGCAAACAAAGGTCAAAAATATAGCGTCACATCAATCAATCAAAGGATTTTGCGAGCAAACACGTAACTATGCTATATAAATCTTGCAACAAGAAGCGAGCTAAAAAGATGCATTCAATTCTGAACGTCGTCCTCCAAGATTAGGATGGATGACCTAAGGCCCACCCCACCTCTTCCTCCTCCCCAATTGTTCCCTCACCAAATTATGAAGGAACAGCAAGACAGGAGCAACAATAACAACAACAATAGCCAAATTAAAATTACTAAATGCCATCCATTAAGTCAAGTAGGAGGAGGAGGAGGAAGTCCTCTTCTCATCCTGTCCCAAGATAATGATGATAATGGCCCACTCCTGCCCATTCAGCATGACCCTTCAAGATGTGGAGCTACATTTCCTCCTCCACAAGAAGAGGAGGAAGAGGAAGAAGAAGAAGAACGTCTCATTGTGCCTCTCCAACGGACCAAAAACTCCCTGTCCGTGACCCAAAGTCCTCAACATGACGAGGGCAAGAAGAAGAAGAAGGTGGTCGTGGACAGACTCCATCGACTCGACGTCCTCTGGCGAACAGAAGGAGGCGACGAAGGGAGCATCTGCTGCAGTGACGACTTCCTCCCTCAGGAGGAGGAGGATGAGGACGATGAGGCCATGAGGAGGAGTGCTAGTGCCAGCCATACAGCAGAACAGAAGAAGCTATGGGACACATATTGGGACGAAGTTGAAGAAGGACCCCATCAAGAAGACCCAAATAACAGGAACAACAACAATGACTCCCTCCTCGTCTCCTCATCGAAGAGGAAGAAGCCTTCTTCGGATGAGAATAAGAGGTCCTCCTCACCCGGGAGAGACCCCAGTCCTCAGAATGACCGACGCCCAGGAGAAGAACGACTCTCTCAACGACCCTCCATCGCTTGGCCGTGGCACTCTGGGTTGTATGAGATGGGGATTAGGTTTCATGAGCCGTAAGCCAGCAGAAAAAGAGACATTTTGTGTACATAACTTTTAGTGTCTTTCATATAGTCGCTTTCGGAACAACTTTTCCCTCAAAATAATTCTCCTCAAGGCTCTCCAATGGGGGTTGGTGACAGCCTGGGTCTTTATCTCTGCTCAGTACGTTCCTTTCCTGAGACAAAATGTGAAGGACCTCCTCTGGACGGTCTATTTCGCAGCGTGAGTAAAGTGGCAATGTTTTAGTTTACATGTCTAAGTCCGAATTATCCGAAAACAGTGTCATATTCCTCATCATCTTCCTCACCGTTCGGTCAACCAACATGGCGACTTCCAAATCCGCCTACGTCATTTTCTTCTCTTACGTAAGACAAAAGGAACCAAAAAACCCTGCAAAATATCCTAAAGAAGCTTCGTCCTTAGCTCGTCTGCATGTCCCACATCGCCTCCCTTTTGTACATCCATCACGACATTGCAGGGATCCCTGTGACCCTCCTGAGCCTCTGCTTCACCTACACCTTCACCGGCCTCATCATCGGGATCACCAAAGTGCCCGTGGACGCCACGACGGTCTACTACCCGCTCTTTTGTCTCGGCTTTGTGAGCTCGGTGATGGGGTTTTGGACTACGCTCGTCCTCCGAAGGGAGGTTTTTGGGAGGGATCGATTAAGGAGGATGGTCACACTCTGGCTCCCTTCTTGGATCATGTCGGAGTTGATTTGCATTGTGAGTTTTAGTCAAAACTTCATGTCATCATCAAAAGCATCCATTTTACATCCATAGATTGAAATGATGGAAATCCAAGCCCTTCTCGAAGGGACCAGGACCCCTTTGGAAGCCGACGATTGGCCTCTGGCGACAGTCTTCCTCCTGTAAAAAAAAGCAAGCAAGCAAGCAAAGAAATTTTTTTGTCCGTCGAAATTCTCGTTGCCAAATGAACCCACGCTCAAAATAAAAAAAGGTATAAAAGGGAGCCCCCTTTCCGACCCAAACTTCACTGTCTTCGCAGCATTCGTACGATCAAGTTCTCTCAAAAAAGTTTTCTCTCTCGCCTTCTTTAGTGACCTCTTAATACCAAAACTTTCAGTAATTAGTGAAATCGTGTGTGTGTGTGACTGTGTAATCAAGCAAGCAAACATGGATCAAGAACCTCAACAGCAGCAGCAGCCTCAACTTGCTCGAGAAGCCCTCCTCCTCCAGAGTGTGCCGATGTCCATCTTGGCCAACTCCTTCAACGACCGTGCCGCCTTCGAAGGGATGCGACAAATGGACGCCATCAATGCCTCATCAACCATCGCCTTCACTGTAGCCTCGTACGACCGAAGACCTGGTCCTCCAGATAACAACTTTGGAGACATCCTCCCTCCTGCCTTGAAGTAAGTAGTCAAAAAGTGCCTCTTATCGAATCTGCGACTAATCCTTTGCTCTTTGTTCTTTCTTTCCAGCTTTGGAGGCAATGATGCTGCCGGGGTTGGAGCTCCGAACCACTTCTTCGGTGGTGGTGGCGGTGATGACGATGATGATGACTTCAATCGACCCTGGCCCATCGATCCTTCCATTACTTTGGACTCTGTTGGTGGACTCCAAGAACACGTGGACTACCTCAAACTTGCCTTCATGCTCCCGATCAAGAATCCCTACGCCCTGGCTTCCTGGGGACTCAAAGCGACGAAGGGAGTCATCTTCCACGGGCCTCCAGGGACGGGGAAGACGCTCCTTGCCAAAGCACTCGGCGCAGACATTGGAAGGATCACGGGGAAGAGGGTGAGCTTCTTCTACCACAAGGGGACAGAGCTTCAGACCAAGTGGATGGGGGAGAGTGAGCGGAAGTTGAGGAGACTCTTTGATGTGGCAAAGAGGAATGCTCCGGCCATCCTTTTCTTTGGTAAGATCTTATCTTTTTGTCTCTTTTTCTAGCCATAATCATGAACAATTAACTAAGATATCCTTTATTTCTTCTCTTTTCAGATGAGATGGACGGTCTGCTCCCAAACCGTGACACTGCTGGGGAGGCCTGCCAAGCCTACATCTCGATCGTGTCAACGTTCTTGGGGGAAATGGATGCTGTGAAGAGGGGTGACGTTCTTGTCATTGGAGCCACGAACAGGGTGAGTCAAATGTCTTTATTTCTTTCCACTTTTCTGTCAGTTTTTGTCTCAGTTTGCCCCATGCTATCCCAAGCAGTCTAGTAACTTCTCGTCTCTTTTTTCTAGCTGGACGCCATTGACACCGCCGTCCGTCGCCCAGGTCGGATTGACAAGCAGCTCTTCTTCGCTCTTCCCAACGCCGAAGCTCGTCTCAGCATTCTCAACATCCACACTGGAGGCTGGCCCTCTCACCGACCAAGCGAAGCTCTCCTTGAAATCCTGACCACCAAGACGGATGGATTCTCCGGAGCAGACCTCGCCCAGCTCTGCGAACGCACCAAGAAACTCGCCATCGCAAACCGAGAAAATGAGAATAGTCCAGTTCAAGTCACCGAAGGCGACTGGATGACCTCCTTCATCTCCATGCGTCCCTCTGCAACAAAGGTCTACGGCTCCACGCTCCACCTTCCAGAGTCCCTTCACTCAGACGTCCTTCCCCTCTTCGAGGGAGATGTCAAGACTCTCGGCGTCGCAATGAAGACACTCTTCCAACCCGACATCATTCCATTGAATGCGGATTGGGAGTACACTCGAGCCCTCCTCGTCGTGGAAGCTAGGAACCCTCCAGACCCCACCCACCTCGAGGACAAGATGCACGTCGCCCTCAACAGCAATGAGACGCAGTCCACCAAGTACATCCTCGACATCAACAGCATCCAGCAACGAGTCACCTCAGGGCGCTCAGTCCCTGCCATCGTTTCCAGCATCGTGGGGCAAGTCGCAAATTCAACTTCATCAACCCCCGTCCTCCTCTACGTCCCAATGCTGAACAATCTCTACGACACACTCATCCTCGCCGGAGGTCCCTCCTACGGAGCCTCCCTCATCAACGCCCTCAAGACCATCAAGGGACCTGGGAAAGGACTCGTCGCGACGTGGACCGGCCCCCTCACCAAAGGACCTACGAACGTTCTTCAAGCACTCTTTCAGTCAAATGAAGCCATGATCCTCAGCGCACCAAACCTCAAGGAGAGGGCAGCCTTCTTCAAACAACTCTTCGTGGAGTTGAAAGGGGACAATGCTGGGAACAAGAACAAGAAAGTCCTTCTGGATGACGTCGTCAATTCGACGAAGGGCGACACAGTGGAACAGCTCTACGTCCTCTATGAAGCTCTTTGGAACGTCAAGGAAGAGCTGGGGGAAATGAAGGCTCAACTCAAGACGTACAAACAGTCAAAATCTGGATAATCAATCAATCAACAAAACTAACTAAACTCATTCAAAAAATCATGATAAAATTATTGTAAAAGCTTTATTCGTCTGGAAATGTATGATTCTGAAATTGATAAGCTAAATGATAATGAATTCTTGTTAAAATAGAGAGACAAAGTCTCGTTGAAAATGTATGATTTGTAAAGCATGTAAAGAGTCTTGTAAAATGATGATGAATTTGATGGATTATTTGGATAAAAATATTGTTCTTATACCTCGCAACACCCATGGCACTTCTTTCTTGTCGTCTAGGCGTAAGTACTTAGGCTCGATAAGCTAAGCTAACTAAGATAAGAACATAGGCTTTTAATTTTAGTAAAAAAATGTCAACAACTCCTCCTCCTCCCTACGGCTGGAATGTTGACCGCCCTTCTTCTAGAAGAGGGACACGGGCGTCCACCCACTCCGTCCCACCACCTGGAAAAGAAGCGTCAGACTACTTCACAGCACCCCCAAAACCCAAGGTCGTCTACGACTCGGGGCCTTGCTCTCAATGTAACTTGCCCCTTGGGGTGGGAACGGAGATTGTGGCTTGTTTGGGGATGATGACTTCGTTGATTCTGATTGTGATTGGAGGGGTCCTTCTTGGGGTCAAGGGGAGCATTGTGAATGAGAAGGAGATGTTCCTTCATCCGGAAAAGGCGGAGAAGAAGGAGAAGACGGCGGTCTCTTTCACAAATGGTAATGACAAATGGTCTTTCACAAATTTCTCAAACCAAACTTTTATAGCTCTGGAGTACGGTGCCGTAACAAACCTCATCCGTGGCTTCTACGACCTCATCCTCTACTTCGTCCTCTTCATAGGAGCAAAGAAAAGAGCCCGCTGCATCCTCCTCACCTTCCTCTGGGTCAAAGTCCCCCTCCTCCTCCTCCTCCTGGGTGGAAGCCTGACCGTCTCCATCCTCTACGGCCACGGCTACCTCCCAATGTCACCAATCATCCTGGTCGTCCCTGAACTGTACTACATGTGGGTCGTCTTTGCCTTTGCGGAGGAGCTTATGGTTGTCGGGGTCATGGGAGGGGAGCCTAAGATCAAGCCTACGGGGGATCCCAATGAAATCTTTGAAGCGGACGTGTTTACAAGTGGGATCTACTCTCCTGACGCTACTGCAAGTGGGGATGACACCACAGGCTCTTATCCAGACTATCGCCAAAGGGCTTTGGACATTCAGGCGGAAAGGGCGGCGGGGAACTTGCAAGCGTAAAGATGTCTTTTCTTTTATTTGATAACGCACAAAAAAGGGTCTTTTCCTTGTCCTGTCTTACATAAATCTTTAGATAAATTAAATAAATATCCATCGGTCAGGTAATAAGAATTGTATATAAGAAGTGTGAGCAATATTTAAGGAAGTCATAACCTAAAAAAGTTTTATCGATAAGCATTTAGAATCGTTGCTGTTCTTTGTCTTTGTGTTGAGAAGTAGTTTCGTTGATATCGTCTAAATGAGCTTCAAAATGAACAGGATACTTGTCTTGGAGGAGGCGATAGGCTGCCCGCTCCATCTCTGCAGGGGTCATGTCCAGGGCGACCCTCAACCCTTCGGAAGCATTTTCCACAAAAGTGGGATCCCGACTGTAGCGTCGTAGGGCGGCCGTCTGGTTCAGGGTCTAAAAAAAGCAAAGAAATTTAGGACTTCTTGAGAAGGGGGGACTTGACTTACAAGACCAATAAGGCATTGAGCAGAGCCCTTGAGACCAGGACGGTCTGGGATTGGGGGAACTTGCAACTTTTCAGCGTCTGAGATTCGTTGTATTCTGAAAGAAACAAAGACAAGATAAGCAATCCTTAGGACGCTTTTTTTTAGGAACTCACGTATTTGTCCCACTTCCAGCGGATCCATCTTCATCCAAAATGATCGTCACTCCCCCAGGGGTCATAGGAGTGCTTGGAACTGTGTTTGGTGTGTACATGTTGTTGTACTGAGACGTGCTTAGGGAGTCGTACAAGGAATGAAGGGCATTATTTGCCGCAGCAGCATCGGAGTTGGAGGCATTGTTCATTGGGTAGGAATTTAGGTTCATACTTTGCATGTAAGAGTTTTGATGGCCGTAGGGAGGTTGCTGTTGATGATGGTGGTGATGTCCGTGACCGTGACCGTAGGCGTAGTGGGGGTGGTGACTGTTCATTTTGGAGAAGGCTGGTTTCTTCTTGGTGCCAAAGAGCATGTGGTTCCGCTATACAAGAAGAAAAGGGTCAAAAATTGAGACTTTTAAAGGCTTTGACCTTTACCCTGTGTAGTGGCGTGATGTCATTTCCAGCCTCGGCGGATTGTTCCAAGTCCCCGGATATCGTCCTTTTGAGCGTTGGACCCAGGGTTTGTAACTCCCTTAGCCCGGCCTACAAAAAAATGCTTTAGATTCGATCCTTAGGATGCTTTTATAGATTGGATTACTTGGAGTTTGAAGGCATTCTCAGCCTCCATGTCAGAGAGGGTTTGGGCCATGTGCTTCTGCTTCCTTCGATGGTACTTGCGGTACTGTTCTTGAATCAATTCTGAGGCGTAAAACTTTCCGACGGTGACTTCGTCGAAAACTGAAATAATTTAGAATTCCTCGTCTCAAGTTTCCCATCTCAAGAAAAATCCGAAAGTCCTTTGAGTCTTACCATCCGGCGGAGGGACGACCTGGTCCAACAGTATGGGATCTGTATCCTTCCAAATAGCCTTGATCACCTTCCTCAGGTGCTCATCCGCCTCCATGATATTCCCCTCCGTCTTGATCTGGAGACCCGTCCTCACCAACGCGAATATCGTCGCGTTGAACTGAACCGTCCCATCGGAATTCATGGGCATATTCATGGCCACTAGTCTAAAAACCAACCATTTACAATCGATAAGCCCAATCCACGGAAGTTGATAATAGTCAACTAACCTCTTACAAGCCATCCTCCTTGGACACAACTTTCCAAAGCCAAGAGGTGGATTGATCCTCCTCAACAGATTGAGCACATCCACATGCTTGATATACCCTTTGGCATCCGGGTCGTATTCTGACCATAGGTGGATAAACTCCCCCAAATGATGCGCACCCAGAATCGACCAGTCCCTCGTGAGGTAGTCAAAGTTGTCCATGATGACAGCCACAAAAAGGTTGAGGATGAGGAAAGAGCAGAAGACAAAGAAGGAGATGAAGTACGGATAGGCAAAGTCCGAGCCACAGGTCTCAATCGGACCTTTCCCTTCGATCGCATCAGGGCCAAAGTCCGTCGCTTCGATCCGGTCACTATCCATGAATGCCTCTGCGACAGGGTCCAGGGTCTCAGAGGATGGATGCTCCTCCCCTGTTGACACATCCACTCCTGGCTTATGAAAACACTCCACCTCCGGAGAAGAGATACACGCCATCATGATGTCCTGCCAAGCTTCTCCAGTAGCACATCTAAAGAGGAGCATCACAGCATTTCCAAAATTCTGGAAATTATTGTTCCTATGAATGTCCGTGTCAGGATTGACTGCAATCCTCCCAAAGATCTGCATCCCAACGATGGCGTAGATGAAGAAGAGGAGGATGATGAGGAGGACTACGTATGGAAGTGCGAGGAGGGACTTCCCAAACGTCCAAAGGATCGTTCGAATCCCTTCGCTTTTATTGAGAAGCTTCACAAGTCTCCCAACTCGAAACAGTCGGAAGAAACTAATGTTCAAGTCCTCAAAAATAATGTCCACAAAGGATCCCACCACAATGAGGAAGTCAAAGATGTTCCACGCGTCTGCAAAGTAGACCCTCACCCCAAAAGCGGTAATCTTGAGGAGGAACTCCGCTGTAAAGACTGCCGTAAAGAAAATGTTCCCCGCAGCAAGGAACTCGGTGTACCAGGCAGGCTGGTCATAAAACTTCATGGCGAGGGAGATCGTGTTGAGCATGATGAGGGTGAAGTTCAGATACTCAAAGGTTTGGGAAGTGACGACGGACCAGACGCGGTATTGGAACCGGTTTTGAGGGATGTATTTTGGAATTGGTTTTGCCTTCAAGGCGAATTCCAGACAGTTCCTTTGATTCTTCTCCAACTCGCAGTGTCGGTACTCCTGCTCCCCCTCGTTTTGAAACGTGAGGATGACGAAGCCCACAAAGATGTTGATCATGAAGAAGGAGATGACGATCAGGTAGGAGATGTAGTAGGCGGCTACGAGCTTCTTATTGTCGTAGATCGGTCCCTTGTCCTCGTGGGAAGAGTCGATGCTTTTATACAACATGTCAGGCCAACCCTCGAAGGTGGAGACTGCAAACAGGGTGACCATGGCCTTGGGTACGGAGTCAAAGTTGAATGGAGAGTTTTGCCACTGTCTTTCTTCCCTTATGGGACGATTAGTGTCTCCATTGTAGTAGGAAATGTAGTCCCCTCGGCATGTCTCAGGAGAATCCCGAGACTCGTCCGAGCATTTGAACAAGGCTCCTTTAAAGAGCTGGACTCCAATGACGGCGTACATGAATTGGAGGAGGTTGATGACGATGACGATGTTCCCAATGGTTTTGATGGCGACGATCATGCATTGGATGACGCGTTTGAGTCCTTTGGCACGATTAATAGCACGAAGAGGACGGAGGACGCGGAAGACTCGAAGGATCTTGATCGTAGACACGGCAGATGAGGCGGAGAAGAAGGTTATCAAACTCACACACACGACGAGCATGTCCAGAAGGTTGGCCGCAGAGCGGCAGAAGGCCCCCTTGTGGAAAAGGAAACCATACACGACGAGCTTCAGTGTCAACTCTATTGTGAAGACGGTCGTGAAAAAGTAGTCAAACTTGTTGAGGAGTTGATTCCTTGGGGAGTTTTCATATAAAGGGTCCTCCGCCGCGAGGGAGGAGGAGGAGAGGAGGATGCAGACGAGGATCACGTTTCCAAAGATAGAGTTTGAGATGATCCGATGGAAAAGGACGCGGACGGAGTTATCTGCAGAGAAGATGAAGAAGGAGGAGGCTTCTGGGATGGGATCCGTTTGATTCCCACCCTCTTCCATGAGGTCTGGTGGTGGGGCTGGGGGAGGAGCTGACGGTTTACTAGCGTCCTTTGCTGTAGAAGCGTCTTCAGACCCTGCTGTAGCATCCGCCTCGGACATTGGGTCCTCCAATTTTGACCCTTCTTGACTATCCACCTCCTCATGAAGTTCCTGGTCCTCATCCTCCTCAAGGTCCCCTCCAGGAGGTTCTTCTCCCTCCTCCCCCTCAGGGGAAGCTGCAGTCACCGCTGCCTCCTCCTCTTCCTTATCCACATCCTCCGCATCCCCAAGATTGTCCACAGCAATGGCAAGGAAGACATTTAAGAGGATGTAGTTCCCAAAGATGAAGAGGACGATAAAGTAAAGGGACGCCACGATTCCCACGGATCGCACCCCTCCGTACGCTTCAATCCCTTGATACATCACTACGTTCCAATCCTCACCAGTCAGGATTTGAAACACAGTCAAAAGACTTTGGGAAAAGGAGTCAAAGTTGTTCCGTGGTTTGTCCACGTACTGATTGTAGTTGAACTTCCCCCCAAAGACTTGCATCCCCAAGAGGGCAAAGATCATGATGAACAAGAAAAGGAGGAAGAGGAGGGAGGCGATGGATTGGATCGAGTTCAGGAGGGAGGCGACTAGGTTTGAGAGGGACTTCCAGTATCTGAAGACATAAAAGACGTAAACAAACCTCAAAAAATGCAAGATTTGGACGCTTACTTGGTCACTTTAAACACCCGAAGGAGACGAACGCATCGGAGGACACTCATCCCGATCGGAGGGATGATATCAGACTTGACAAGTATCACTTCCAGGATGCTACTTATCGTTGCGAAACAGTCAAAACGGTTGAATAGAGAGACAAAGTAACGCTGAAAAACAACTTTTATGAGAAAAAGTGTCAATAAAACTTGGATTTTGACTTACGGAAAAGCCTAAACTGTACATTTTTAATATCATTTCGAATGAGAAGAGAATGATGAAGATTATATTCGTTGTTTCTGCAAGAAAAAAGCAAAGCATCTTTTGTCTCAGCGTGCCCCAAAGTCATCAATGAATGATGCTTACCTTGAAAGTTGTCCAGCCAGTCTGGCTGTAAAAACAAACAAAACCAAAGTTAATTTTTCCACAATTTTGTGAATGTCTTTGTACCTGTCGGTAATGCTCTGTGGCGAGGACCATCGTGTTCAGAAAGACGAGGACGATAATGAGCCAATAAAATGCTTGGCTCTTGGCCATCTTCCGACACATCCGTCTCGCCTTTCTGTTCCATCTTTCATCAAATTACGATCACAAAAAAATTAAATTATCAAAGAGAAACATCATATCACATCAGTTGGGTGTGCCTTACCTGCCAAACTTTTGTTTGAACCGTTCAAAACACGTGGGTTCATGCTGTTCCTCCTCCCCTTCCCCAGTCTCCACCTCCGTGACCTCCTCATGGGGTTCGAGATCATCGGCCTTTGTAATCCACTCCAAATACCCTCGGAGATCCTCTTCTATCCTTTGCTGTTCTCGAATGGCTTGGAAGTCTCCCCTGGACTCAGCCTTCCCCTTCTGCTTGGAAAACTCTCCGGACAACACGCCCAGGATGAGGTTCATCACAAAGAAGGCTCCAAAGACGACCATGGAGGTAAAGTACATCCAGTGCCAGGTCCCTGCCATGGCGTCTTTGAGCCAGTACATGACATCTGTCCACCCCTCGAGGGAGATGCATTGGAAGACGGTGAGCATGGAGAGGCCAAAGTTGTCAAAGTTGGTGATCCCTTGGTTCGGACCTTCCCAGTACAGGCGACAGACGTAGACAGGTTCATCCTCGTCCTCAAAGGTACAGTTGAAGGCACCTCCACAATTCTCTGGGTCATTCATCATTTCCCCTGTGGAAACATGGAAGAAAAGTAGTGAAGGCTATTATTTTGGGTACCACAAAATGATGAGTTTGTACCAGTGATGTTGTGAAAACACGTTTTATGAAGCTCTCCACTAAACATTTCCAACCCGATGATGGCGTAGATAATAATTACAAAAAGAACTAAGAGGGCAATGTGCGAGAGAGGAATCATTGCCATTAGAATTGAATTCATCACAACCTGTAACGCTGGAACTCCAGACACAAGTCTGAGGGGACGAAGGACTCGGAATGCTCTCAAAGCTTTGACATCAAATCCCTCCATTATTGAAGAGAGAACTGAACTAAGTAGACTACGAAACAAGAAAGCTATTGTTAGTCTTCATCTTCAAGTGTCTTATCTTAGTTAGATAGCTTACCCAATTACAACAATGGTAAAATCAAGTAAGTTCCAAGAATTCCTAAGATATGCCCCCTCATGGGCTACAAAACCGTACGCAATTATCTTCATCACACACTCTGTTGTAAAAATGATTGTGAAAACTAATTCTATTTCTTCCTGAAATGTGATAAGCAAAGGTCATACAAAGTTTATTGATAAGCATGAGAGAGAGACTTGCCAGAATATTATTTGTAGCATCGGAATCATTGTTGGGATAAGGAGTGCCCATGGCTAGACAGGCACATGTGGCGAGAATGGTTACCAATATCATGTACTCAAATGCCCTATAAAACAACAAAGACACTTGAAGATAAGACACAAATAAATGACAGAGACGACGTACTTTTTCTCTACAACGTTTAAACAAAACTTTCGTATCGGATTTTTAAGCGTGAATAGAAATAATGAGCGGGCGGGTCTGTCAGGCTGTGGGGCTGCCCGAGGTTTCTCCCTCGGTTGTTTGTGGGGTTTGGCCTCCTCCCCTCCTTTGGGACCCTCCGTCCCAGGAGTTGGAGGCTCTGAAAAGAAAGCATCTTTTTAAGTACTTGACACTTTAATAACAAGAAGAAAGCATATTGCTTTTGTTGGAGTCATTGGATTTTTTGGCTAAGATTCTCATGCTTTTAAGAATCCCTGTTGAGTGTCGTTCGTGTCTATGTATCTCTATCCTATCGTATCGTATCGTATCTGATGAACAAGATTAATTTGTGACAACCTGCCTTCTTCCTTTTAGCTTAGTTAGAACGAGAGAGAAGAAGAGAGAGTAGTAAAATGCAGTCTAAAAATAAGTCCTATTGCATTAGACTATACAACATAACATAACACAAGAAGAAGGGTGGTTAAATGCATGTTGTTAGATAAGTTAAGTGTCTAAAAAGTCACTCTAAAAGAGTGTTGTCTGGTCTAATCATCAAATGGCATATTATCCTCATCAACCAACAACGTGTATGAGAGGGAGAGAGACAGTGGGAAAGTGAGAATGGTCTTCATTTCATTATACCTTATGTTATGTAATCTGTCTAAAATCATGGAATAGATGAATCAACTTTTACCATTTATCACAAAAAGTACTTTAGCTGGAGGCGTCCTTATCTGACTAAAAATTAAAACCATTTCAATAAATCCTAACGTTGCTCAAGCTCTTCAATGTAAAATGTTCCTGGATTGATCAACCTAAAATCTTCATTCCTTCCTTTTCTTGTCTCGTGGATTTGAAGAATGATTTACGCATGAAATTGTACATCAAGATTCTGCTTAGGAATGCATGCTATAGAAGAATGATTGATTGTTCATTAAATCTTTGAAATCATACACATTCTTAATCTCTCACGAACTTTCACCACAAAAAAGTATTGCATTTCACTAAAACTATACACATTTTCCCATTTGAACATGACATGACCATAATGACTCATATTTTTCCAATAGAAGGATCAGGAATGATGACGCTATGTGTCCATATCTTTATATACTTTCACTCACCTGGTGGATTTCCCCCGTCATCCATTTTTTGGTTGGGGATGAGTTTTTACACTTTCACTTTTTGAATTGAATTGATGATGGTGTCCTCTTTTAGTTGACTACTTTATTCTCATAACTGTGGAAGTGGTGGTGGTAATTTCCTCCTTCCTGATCCACTTTCACTTTCAACGAAACACTTCCAACTTTCACTTTCACTTTCACCCCGCATATTTCTATCCAATCTTGCTAATATGCCTTTCAAAACAATGTAGCTTCATTCTGTACATTGGATCATATCTTCTGTAATTTGTGACTTGTACATTCGGTTGCGTATAAAAGTAGTAATGAAACTAGGTGTATTTGTCTTATAAAATCAACTTCCAGGACACTCTTTTGTGCATGATTCAATAGTTCTCTGAATCCCAATTGACGCCATAATTATAAAAGTGTAGGGATGAATTGGTTTGTTTGGTGTCTCAAATATTGATCTATAGAGAATCAAATAATCTCCATACGTTTAACCCTCCTTCATGTCCAAAGTATGCAAATAATAAATACAAAAAAAATACTGGGGAATGAGAGAGAGAGAGAGAAAGAGGTGATGTGGCATGGCTTTAAAACGCTAAAAAGTACTACTTTAGTTTAGTAGTTATCCATGCACATGTCTTATCTTAGTTAGTTAAAACACTGAGCCGGGACCATCTGGGTCGGTGTAGTAGATCGGCTCGGAAGTAAAATGTGGGACTGAGATTTGGGAGAGAGGAAATTTTGGCAAAGATAATCATTGAAGAAGGATTCATTTATTTCATACATTCCTATACTAACTAAACTCCTAAGACATACACTTCTATTTTTGAGTCTTTACACACACAAACATGATGATGACTAAAAGTGTCTATATAGAACCTTTTTTCGTACATCATCATCATCGGATTCCATTCATCCCACTGCTTGATATCATTTCTTTCTTCAATGACCCAGTAAACTAAAACTATGCATCAAACACTTTCACTTTTTTTCATATGCTTTATTCACGCTTTCATAGACAATGGCAAGCGGTGGTTATCATGTCGATAACGACGACGACGTGATTTGGTACTATTATCATCAAGAAGCTTCTTTGAATGCTGGAGATCTGAAAGACTTGAGTTGAGGAAGAGGTGATCCTTCTGAGACCCTGAGGACCCGGCACGATGTCCTTTCATCCTTATAGCAGCCATGGCCTTGCAGGTGGAGAGGAGTTTGGACTTTGGAAGAAGGGATGAGGAGGATGAGTCCCATTGGGAGAGGAGGAAGTCTTCGTGTCTCACAATCCCCCACATTTTGTCCAGGACACTCTTGTCCCCTTTCATGGCTTCCTTCATGCGGAGGAGGGCTGGGACTTGACGGCTCATCATGAGCGGAACTCCTTTGGGCTTTAAGGGTTTGGTTTGTTGAGGCTTGGCGATGACAGTGTGATCATCGTGGGCAACCCACAGTGTCTTTGTCTTCTTCTCTCGAAGGATTCTCGATAGGAAGTGGAGCCATTCTTCTTTGCATATCTGAAAGATTGAAGGCTGACTGCTGGTTGATGTTTGCTGTGTGAAACTTACTTGCCCACTCTTTCCTGGGTCACACTTTTGGAAGGTTAGTTCCCAATCCAACTCGGGACAGTCCCCATAGGCTGTCGAAAGAGAGTCGCACACTTGGATAAAGTTGGTCCTGTCGATGGGGCCATTTGTGGACACTATCCTCTCCCAAACGTCCAGGAGCAGGGGTGTCTATAAAAAGGAAAGCATTTTTTGGACCTGGAAGTTAGACTTCTTTTTTGGGTACCTCATCAGAATTAAAAAGCATGTCTTTCTTCTTCTGACATCCCATACCGTCCTCCTCCTTTGGCAGAGCAGGTTTTGGTAAAATAAAATTGACCTTTTTCCAAAAATGGGAAACTTTTTGTATCCCCAAAAAAGTGCCATGGGGACTCGAGAATCTTCGGTTACCGCACCCCCCAAACTGCAATCAACCAACTTAGCTCGGAGACAGATTTGTCTTTTATGCGTCAAGTCAAAGTCAAAGTCAAAAGGACTTCGAAGCTACCTCAGACTCGTATCGAGAAGAAGTGGACATTATGACGACTCAAAATGAAACGTACTATCCCAAAATCCTCTCACGGATCCACCCAAAGAAGCAGGCTGGGGGAATGCTCAGCCTTCGAGAGCTGGCCATGGATGCTGTGCTGCAGTCGCTGTTCCACGCCAAGGGCGCTGCTCCGGGTGCGCGAAATGCTCGAGATCGAAAGGGTCTGAGGCAGTACTTGAATGAGAATCTTCCTCGCCAGTTGCAGGTATTGGAAATTGTCCACTTGTGAAACTTGTCTCCATTCTTTTTAACTTTAGGAGGACTTCTTTCAATACGCCGTGACCCGATGGATCTCCTCCAAACGACTCGTCAAGATCCTGGATGCCTTCGAGCCCCAAACCTTGATCAAAGACAGTCTGAACCTGATCGGATCCTTCCGCTACGCCTACGGATGCTACTACTCGAATGGAAGACTCTACTGGTCCAATGGAACGATTGAGCGACTCAACCTGAGCCGTGGACAATGTGATCGTCTGTACAACTATCTGATTTGGAGTGATGCCTTCAAGAAGAAGATGTTAACCACTCTTGCCATCTCAACGGAGCGTGGGGTACTTCAGGACTCTAAGCTCCCATCGCTCCTGGCCAGATCTCCAAACCTGGTTGCAGTCACTATCTTGAATGGAGTTACAGATCACGTCATGAGGATCCTTGGACTCAATTGTCCAAACGTCAAGCTACTGGACATCTCACATTCCAACAATGTCTCCAATGCTGGAGTCAGGAATCTCTTGATGAAGAATCCGAAGATAAGTTTGGCTCAAAATGCATTTGAGACTCTTGAGAAGAACCCTTGTGCAAGTTCAATCTTCAAGATGATCATCATTGGCACGGGCATTGATAATGAAGGCATCAACTTTGGTAAAATTATAGGAACTTAAAGGACTTTTAAACATCTTCCCTTTTTCAGCTTGTCGTCTTATGGGGAACAACTCCGCCCACCTCTGCTTCCTCCCGGATGTCATGATCGTTCGTCCCACGGCTGGACAGGTGGCTTGCACTACGATACTCCTGAACTCTAACCAAGCTCTGGACGCCTTCACCAAAGACGAAGGGATCCAACGAGGTTTGAATTTGATCGCAGTTCGGTTTGCGGATCGAAGGCGAGGGGTTGAGAATCGGATGCAAGCTCTGGACATCTTCGTCCCTCCAACAGCAAATCCAGAGTCTCAACTCTTTCTGAAAACCATTGGAAGCAGTCGGTGTGAGGCCATGATGACTACGAGGAAGTGGAATACTAATGACACGCTTTTCATCACTCGTAAGAAAGTTTGTTATGACTCAAAGCTTCGATCTCATTGTGCCCCATTTCTTAGAGTTGACCCTGTGCTGGGACTCCTTCACCTGGAACGTGTCCACACTTCCAGACATAACTGAGATGGGAGTGGCTCTCCCCAACCTGGAGGTCCTTAAGGCTAGGGTGCAAGGGGTCTGGGAGAGAGGGACTCCTCTCTTCCCTTTTCTGAAGGAGACGTTTGTCTGGACGGTCAGGGACGCTACGGTTATGTCCTTCTTGGCCCACTGCCCCAAGATCGAGACTTTCAAGTTCCACTGCTTGAATTTGCTGACACCGTAAGTGTTGTGTCTTTATATCTAACGAAAAAGTAATGACCCCATATGCTATTCCAGAACCCAAGTCCTCCTCACGGACGAAACCTTTGCAAAAACCCTTCTGGCCAACCCCTCCCTCGTCTCATCCATAACCGAACTCTGCCTCCGTCCAGCCCCCAAACTGACCCTTCTAACTGCTCAGGTCGTCATCAACTCCTGCCCCTCCCTCCGCCGACTTGGAGATCTGGAGAGCTGGAAAGTCTCCAATGAAGATATCAAGGAACTCAACCGCCTTCTGGACAGCAAGAACTCAGCCGCCGTTCTCACCGTGTTGTCATTTCCTCCAAAGGAGAAGCATTCCTACCTCATCTAAAGCAGAAAGAAAGAAGAAATGAGTTAAAGTTAAGTTTTGTTAAGAAGAAAAAATGTTGCATCTAAATCATCTCACTTTGCCCCGAAATATGTCTTATGAAACCGTAAAAATAATGAATCATGTTATCGTAGTAAGATAAGTAATGCCTGTATGAAATAGTCTATGAAAATTGTACCCCTTCCTTCGCGTATATATTTTGGAATAAAGCACAAAAGTTCAAAGTTAAAAATATCTTGATTTTAGGACACTTTTCTAAAAATCCATTGCTGGTTCTTGGCCAAAGCGGCACAGGGTACAGGTTTGACCGTCTCAGCCTCCCCTTTGATCGTGGCAAAGCAGAGCTTGGTCCTTGAGTCTCGAATGACGTACTTCCAATCATCCACACTCTCAATGAGGAAGGCTGGGGTCTCGATCCGGTAGGTCGGCATGCGGAGGAGGTCTGCATTGTCGTAGACGACGGGTTGTTCAAAGTGGGGGCGTTCTCCGACAGGGCGGAATTCGTAGAGGATCGTGGAACCCTTAAGAAAAAGAATCTTCGTCATGTCCAAATATACTTTAGTGCCTATATATACTCACAGCCACAAGCTGAATGTCCCAATGCTGCATCCTCAGATTCCTCCAGTATCTCGAGGCAATCGTGGAGTATACCCCCCTCTTCACCAAAGTCATCATCTTATTATCCCCCAGGTTCTGAACGACGTACACCCCAGGCTGGATCTGAAGAGCACAGGGACTCACTGAACTAATGACATCGTTAAACTCCAACTCCCTTAGATTGTCCAGATACTCAGAGTCCGAGTGGAGGGAGGCTTTAAGTGTGACATACTTCCCCTTGCAGTCATTATGCTCAAAGACTTTGAGACAAACACTTTTATGGATGTTGAGGGAGGAGGTTCGGTCCTGCCATTCGTCTGGGAGGTTGGTACAGTTGGAGATTTCCCTCAACTTCAACTCCTCCCCCAACTTGTTTGTGTTTTCGTACAGGGTCACCCTCGTACTCGTGGTGAGACCAATGATGATGATGGTCAGTAGAAGAAGTGACAGGGCTAAGGGGGGAGGCCCTGGTTTTGACATGGTAAAAGACACTTTTTAAGGGAGAAACTCTCTATAATTTAGCTAAGTTCCTTCTTCAATTTGATGCAAATTAAAGCAGTGGTAGACAGATGACGATGGACGTACACACAGCCAACATGCAAAACCGGATGACACGCAGTAAAAAAAGACGATTTGAAACTTGTTTTTCATAAGAAAAGCTAAAGGCATTATAATTACAGCATCTTGACCATCATCTTCATCAAGTTGTCAAATGCAGGTCAAATACTTTCATTCTGTATGAGTCACTTTACATAGGTATGTCTCACTTTCCCCCAAAACCGTATATTCTTTAGGATAATCCTCCTCCTTGTGTCTTCCATTTGTCGTCGAATTCTTTAGAACGTCGATCGTGTTCTTCGGAGGCGGGCTGGATGACGGTAAACCAGACGACGAGGAAGATGGTAAGGAAGACGAGGATGATGGCACAGTAGATGCCGAGGGTGATCCACATCGCCACTTGACCCCCGTACCGTCCTCCGTAGTACCGTCGCCGTGGGTAGGGGTGGTGGGGGTAGACGCCTACGCCTACGTGAAGTCCATCACTGCAAGCATAAAATAGATGGTCAAGAAGGGACCTTATTTTGGTAGAATCAAGGAGACGTACTCGTAGAAGTCGTCGTGATAAGGATCTCCTGTTGAACAAGAAGACAAGTTAGTAAGAGAATGGCATTATTTTATAGGTTTTTTGATGGACAAATTACCGTAACCGACAACAGGATAGACTGGGGCATAGGCCATTATTTTTTAGAAGGCAATAACCTTTAGATAAAGATGCCTTTAAAGACTTGTCTTTAGAAGATGCATTGAAAGTTGATATTCGGTAAGAATGCAAACGCCTCTTGGGATGACCCACAAGCCAAGCCACACGCTTCTGGAAACGGGGATCAGAAAATAGTTCGAAAGGTGACCTCTATGACTTTCATGACTCGGTTTATGGTTTACTATGTACTTTGGTAGGTAAACCAATTTACATTTTAAAATATCTAGTCAGTCTTTAGGTAAATTTTCATTCATTCAATGTCCATGGCGCTCGATGACGGTAAAGAAGACGACCAGGAAGATGATAAGGATGAGGATGCTGACGGCGCAGTAGATGCCAAAGATGATCAGCATCCCTTTCCAACTCCCGCGTCCGTAGAACCGTCGTCTTCGGTGGTAGTGTCCATCGCTGCAAAACGGTCAAAAATAAGGTCAGTCCTTTTTTGTAGAATTATACGGAGACGTACTAGTAGTCGTCGTAATAAGGATCCTCTGTTCAAAAAGACACAGAAGAGTCAATAAAATGACATGTTTCTTGTAATTTGTCATACCATATGCGGCGGGATGGTGAGGAGAGTAGAAAAAAGGCATGACTTCAAGGATGCTATTGGCATCATTTATCTACTCAAGTCGACCAACTAATTTGGTAGTTTTCTACACAATTTCTCAAGAAGTAATTGACTTTCTCACTTGTGGACCACACGCGCCTGGAAACGGTGCTTTGGCCTTCAATCCAGCAGAATCTCTGAGGTCTTTTTGTCTTACAGAAAAGTTACCTTTATTCCATACATTCTGTGAGGTTTCAATACAAAATCTTGTCTTTTAGTGATGACCATGAAGGTGTAGTACAATGAAGACCGACGCGATGATCATGATCAGGAGGAATATGACGTAACAAATGCATACACCGATGGCTTGTTGTCGAGTTTGAGGCATCCATCGTCTCCGGCGTCGTATTGGGGGTCCCCAGCCCCACCCTCTGTCTCCTTCATCTTCATAGTCGTCGTCTGTAAAGAAAGAGGATTAAACATTGGAAGACTTGTAAAATTTGTTGATGGTACCATAATATGCGGCTGGATGGTGAGGAGAGTAGAAAGCAGGCATCTTTTAGGCAAGTCGTTGGGGTCAAAGACAAAAAGTTCGATGGTTTCATTTCAGTCATCCCATCTTTTACAAAAACGGACCTCGAGAGGATGCTATTTTGGAGTCATTTATCTACTCAAGTCGACCAACTAATTTGGATTTGGATGCAGTATCCTGTTGCTCGGAAATGTTTGGTAGTTTTCTGCACAATTTCTGAAGAAAAAATTGGGTGTTTTGATGACTTTCTCACCTTACCCCATTTGGCTTTTATAACACCATTTATTACATGAATGAATGAATGGTTTATGGACATTAGATATATATATTCAGGACCCAGACGTGGTGTGGTTCTTCTTCACCTCCTCCTTTATCTGGTCCAGGGCGGCATTCGTCCTCACAATGATGAAAATGAGGACCCCGATGGGGATTGCGACGAGGAGGATGATGCAAATGACGATGAGCACGATGGTAAGGCGACTTATGGCGATGTATGGCTGGACTGCTTCTAAGAGACTGGGTCGGTGGGGTTGTGCTTGTTGCTTCTCTGCACTGTAGGTACAAAATAAATGCCAGATGGTTCCATAGGACAAGGTGTCTTTAAATCCTTACCTGTCGGTAGATTTACGTGCTTCCTCCGTGCCTTCTTCATCTTCCTCTTCCTCTTCTTCTGCTGGTTTTCCTTTTACTTCTTCTGGAGCTTTGGTCCCTTCATGTTCTCCTGTGTAGATTAATTCATTAAGGCATTTATGACGTCATGAAAATGACGTACCGTAGGCCTTTTCAGGATACACTGGAGCATACGCTGGTGGATGCGTTTGTTCCGGTGTTGGGTGTGGATGCTCCGGTGGTGGATGCGATTGTTCAGACTGCATTTTTGGGGATAGAGAAAAACACAGAAGATGCCCTTGGAAGGTTTAGTATTTCTCAAAGAAGCAGTGTCTCAAGCTGAACCCCCAGAAAAAGGGCTTCAGGACCAGAAAGTGCCTAGAAACGCCCATCATCATTTCTCACTTTTCATCATCAAACCCCAATCAAGTTTTCCGCAGAGCTTTGTCCAACTTTTCTTCAGAAGGGACTCCTCAAAATATGACAGGTTCAAAATCAAAGCCGAGTCCTGCAACGTATCCCAAACAGGCTGGAGGAGGTAATCCATAGAAAATGACTATTTCAACCAGAAAAGACGCTTCGCATCATTTCATTCGTTTAGGCGCAGAGACAACTCCAACAGGACCTGATCAAGTGTACGAAGTCAAGTCATTTGACCTATCAATTTTCGAGCATCCTTCATTTTATATGTATTTCTAGCGTAATTGGATCCCCAGCCTTCCAAAGAGATGACGGGAGGAAGGTCGCTTGTGGGCTGGGCTTCCTCATGATCTGCCTCATCATCGGTGCCGTCGTCCTCTGCCTCTTCCTCTTCATCGCACTTCCCCTCATCCTCGTCTACGTTGTCCTCAAACAGGCCGAGGAAACTGCCAAGTCTCTTTCCACGTGACACCCCCACAGCAGGGCCTTATTGAAGACATTCATCTCTTAAACACTTGAGTCATTTGTAGATGTATCTTTCTGCTCTACGACTTGGAATAAACGATGTCATATTTTCTTCTGAATTGTGCCCAAAAATCAATGACAAACGATTTGAGGTCAGGTCGTCCAGGGCACTTCACTTCGGCGTCACTTGCAAAAATTGCATGCAAAAAGAGACAAAGAAGTCGAATCGAGACTCTCTTTTTTTGAGTGGGATTTTTGAGTGCTTGCTTTCTCACTGTCGGTCTGACTAAACACTCGTAATTTCCAAAATTTCGTCTTTTTTTGAAAATTAAAATAAATTCATCTTTCGAAAAAGATGGCGAACAACGGTGGCGAGGGTCAGATGGAGATTGATGAGGAGGAGACTCAAGGACCCGTGTCCTCCACGTCCAGGGACAAGAAGCGGTTTGAAGTCAAAAAGGTAAAAAAACAAGTCACTTTTTTGACGATTCAAAATGTCTTTCTTTCTTTCTAGTGGAGTGCCGTGGCCCTATGGGCTTGGGACATTGTCGTGGACAACTGCGCCATTTGCCGCAACCACATCATGGACCTTTGCATCGAGTGTCAGGCGAATCAGGCCTCTGCCTCGTCGGAAGAGTGTACTGTGGCTTGGGGGGTGTGCAACGTGAGTCTTAATTAGCTTAATTAGTCATCTCTTAATTAATTAACCAACGTCTTCTTTTATAACAGCACGCATTCCACTTCCACTGCATCTCTCGATGGTTGAAGACTCGTCAAGTGTGCCCCTTGGACAACCGGGAGTGGGAGTTCCAGAAGTATGGTCATTAAGAAAACGTCAAAATTCAGAACAGAAGAAATTCAAGATTCAACATCAAACAACAACTTTCCTTTTTTAATCTGTCAGTTCAGTTATCAAAAATGAAGATGATAAGCCAGTAATTTATGTAAGCAAGTCTTTGAAATTGTAAGGGTTTCGTCCCAATAATTATTAATGAATTAAGTAATGATTGTAAGAAAGACGTCGTCAGATTAAAATTTCTTGTCCACATTTCTAATTAATTGGGTTCGAGCAAAACCACTTTAGTTTATAAACGTTTTTTCGCTTTTTATTTAAGAAACTTTGAGTAAGATAACAATTACTTTATCACACATTCACCATTTTTGTCATTCTATACAAAGTTTCACACTCAATCCATCCACAAATGACAATGACAGCGGCCTTAGGTAGGTAGGTTTGCAGAGAAAGACTTATATTGAAGACTTGAATTGAAAAGTACAAATGATAACACTACTGAAACTTAAAAAACTGATAAGAACACTGCGCTTTTCTAAATTTTTTTAGTAGCCGAACGGAAGTGGGATTTTCTTTTGGGCCGCAAACTTTTCCAAAGCTGCAATCTTTGCTTCCAAGTCATGCACGTCCCGCTCGATTGCACGGTTATCGGATTTGATGGCTTCAATATCACTGCTCTCAACGTTCTTGTCTGTGTCCAGGACGTCCCGTTGTTCAATCCTCTTTACTCGACAACTACGAAAAAGACAAAATAAGATTTATGCTTGTAATTCGAGTAACTTATCGTCATATACCTCGCAGCATAACCTCGATTCTTGAGGGTCCTTCTCCTTTGCTTCATCTTGACAATGTCTTCCCTAGTCAGTCCCCTCATTTTCAAAGTTCGGTTCAGATCCCTTACAGATATGCTCACGAGGTCGTCGTCGGATAGGAATTCCATCCCAGGGATTGGAGGGCCGAGGGGGGACAACATCCCAGAGTGCATCCCCTGCAAAAAAAGACAAAATTTTAGATTCTTAATTCCTTCAAAAGCCTTTAATAATTTAACTAACAGGATCCGATGCATAACTGACCCTCTGATGCATCTGTCGTGCATCTTTCACCCTTCCATTACCACCATGTCCATTCCCACCAACTAATCCTAACACTTCATACGACATCTTTCTATAAATTACACACACACACTCGATCTCTTCTCGCAAATATAAATTGCCCTGACAGGGGGTCCGTTAAATTGTTTTTGTTTAGAGAAAAAGCGAGGAAGAATATTCACAATGCTTTCCTTTCGCCACAACGACTTCAAGTATGGCTGTCTTCTACTCTAGGGGGCTGTTGGTTGGTGGTAGGCGTAGTAAAAGGTTGAATGATTAAACAGAAAAGGGGGAAGCAATGAAATGTGTAAAAGAATAGAAAAAAGAAGCCAAATAAAATACATGCGTGGTGTGGAACACTGAAGCGAAGCTCTTTGAGACGAGAGTCCTGAAAATTTGCAGAGTCATCCCTATTCAAGGCCTGCCTAAAATGAACACTTTGTACATACTTTGCATGACGAGCAATATTTCATCAAGAGCGCAGATGAAGGATGAGTTGACATGAAAAATATATAAAATAAAATAGCCCTTGGG
>JAQIWU010000337.1:0-28184 GCA_034696445.1 Isotomiella minor
GGAGAGAAATGATCACGACACACCGGACACTCTTGCTTTTTGCGTAGCCAATCGATGATGCATTCCCAGCAGAAAAGATGTCCACAAGGTGTGACACCAACGTTCTTTCTTTGTTCTAAACACAGCGTGCAGCGCCTTCCAGGATCAGGGATGCCGATCTCTTCTGTCGAAACTGACTCCTATGCGATTAACCCGGTGTCAAGTTAACTATGTCAAGAAAGAATATTTTAGTAATGTTTTCTGCATACTTGCAAGTTGTCCGGTTTGACACTCCAGTTTTTAACAAGGAAAAGAGAATCTTGAACGCAAGTAAGAACTGAGTTGATTACGCTGATCCATATGAGATATTTTAGAATGCTTCTGGTGCTAACGTCTTCACCACCAATAGATCCTTTGTATAAAATCTGCAAAAAAACAATCAATAAATACTATAATTTTCATACAGATCAGTCGTTCAAATTTTATATTCAATCTCATAAAAACTTGCATAATAAATCCCCAGAATCCTTTTGGAGAATTCGTAAAAGGTCCCTTGAACAAAGAAAACGGCAAGGTGGAGTTGTCCCAGAAACGGTAAGTAGTGTTTCAATATTCTGAAGCTGGTTAAAGCAAATTGAACAGTAGACGAAGAAGAATGGTCCTCATGTTTCTTAGCCACAATCCTTCCTGCCTTCCTACGGTTTTGTACTTGAGTCAATTTCTTCTCCAATACCTTTACCAGGGTGCCCAAAGTTCCATAATCCAGCACTCCCAACAGAACCATCATCGCAATTCTCTGCACATTCACACAACATGTTATAAAACAAATTGGCATGCCAATGAAGGTATGTATTATTACAGTCTTTCCAGGGGTCGCCGTTGCATCCCTGTTGACTTGAACGAGTCCACAATACTCCTCCCCCAAAGACTGGAGCCCACTCCCATTTGTACAAGCGTAATAGGCTAGTTTGGCTGCCTTCCTCACAGTCACATCCCATCGATGGAGAAATCGCTGTCCTAGACCCACCCACAACAAAAACGAATGTACAACAATTACTTAGGGTGTCACGACGACGTCATGGGAACTTACCAAAGGTGGACAGACACACCTCCTCCACGTCTTGAGCCAGGTTCTGGATGAAGTACTCATCCTTCTGAGCCGACCTGATGATTTCCGCAGGAGAGGGCGTGAGGAGCCTCCTTCTCTCAGGGTCCATCGTCAGAGCAAAGACCCTTTGTGATTCCTGGTGCCGCACATTTGTTGGACTCGGTGGATTTGGGAGGCGACTTGAAAAAGCGCGGGGTTTGCGTCACGTGTGGGAAGAGGCTGTGGTTGCTCGTTTCGGCTCGGCGTGCAATGTGCAAAGAGCACCATGCAGACGGTCGTGGAGGCAGGCAGACAGTCGAGGAGACGTCGAGAGGCGAAGAGAGATGAGGAGATGAGGGTTTGTTGAATTCTTTTTATCATCATCATCATGAGTTCCCCAGTCCGTTTTTGTGAGCACAGCATAAAATAATAGTGCACAGAAGGAGACGATTTAAGATTATTATTATTGTTATTGTATGTATATTATTATTATTTGTATTATAATATTACCAAGTGTGTAAAATATCTTGGGCGTCATGTCCCTGCAAAAGTTTCACGAGCAAATATTTCCACCCGACGATCCTATTTTTAGGACGAATTGGGATGCCCTCACTACCGTCTCGGTCAGTGACGATGAGGACGAAGGGGGTCGTCTCCGTCACAACAATAAACATGAAGACAGACTACCATCCCTGAACGAGGGTGATGAGAGTCTTCCCCCTGACCAACCCTCCTCCTCCCCTTCTCCCCGCATCCTGACCCGCCAACGGCATAAGAGCATAGGGGGAACGACGACGACGACGGTACCCTTGGTGGATAAGACGGGGAGCACTGTGATGATTAAACGGAAGAGGAGAAAAAGAAGGCTCAAGACCCTTCTCAAAGAACTGGGCAAGGAGTTGGTGGCCCAGTACACATTCTCGTCACTCTTGGGAAACAATGTTGTGAAGAAGGGGAGCAGACCCACACCGGAACCACCCACCCCTCTCCAGCTATCCTCCCCCTTGACGACGACGACGACACCCGTCCATGAGCCCTTGACACCGAGAGAAGAGGCGGTAGTGGTCCTCCCGTCGACGACGACGACTGTGACTACGTACAGTTCTCGTTCTGTGAACCGTTATGGTAGGAGTGAGAGTGATAATTCCATCAGACGGTGTGTCGAAGCGTGTCGTGGGTTTTCCGTCCAGGCCTTTCTTCGTTATCTCGGTGAAGCGGGGCACACGACACCGATCATGGTAAGAACAAGACTGTTTTTTTTAAAAAAATGTTACTGGCACTGGGTATTATAACGGTCGCACTGCGGGTGGATGGATGGAAGGAAGACAAGACACAGACTGATGGATGTGACTGACTGAATGGAGAAGATGATTTTTAATTTCTATGTTCTATGCACGATAAGGCGGCCAGACTGATAAGGGTTTCTCAGGGTGCCCGGCGCCGCCGGTCGAGACGTGTGTGAGTGTGAATGTGTTTGGAGGCAGAGATTGAATTCGTTTGCTTTGTGCACGAAGCAACGAGGCTCCACCTGCTCCTCTCTTTCTTTCTTTCTTTCATTTCTTTCTTCTCTTGCCTTTTGCAAATCAAAGTCAGGATCTGCAATCGGATAAAGTTCCAGCCAAAGCCAGTGCTCTCTCACCCTCGTGCGTGCTCGTTGAGCTCGTCTCTTCTTTTGCCTCTCGTTTCTATTCCTTTCTTTCTTTCTTTCTTTCTTTCTTTCGTCAGTCGAAAATGGGAAAATGGAGTGATAATGCTCCAGTCAGAACTTAACTTAACTTTTATCAAGATTTTACATTTGATAGTTTATTTTGTTGAGTAATTGTCCGTCGAATGGGTAACTTGTGTAAATTCTCATTCTAGTCTGTCAAGACTGAGATTCATTTCAGTCGGCGGCAACAGCGTGGAGAAGTTAGTTGAGTCAATTCATTGTCAAAAGAACGTACAAAAGAAACTTTCAGTTGTCATTTATTGTACATTGTTTTTGTGAGTGGTTTCGTTTTTGCGTAATCAGTAGTAGCTGAGTTTAGGCACGACGACATGGGTAGGAATTTTCGAAAAGATATCGGTACGGGGAGGTTTATTGGGCTACCGGGTTACGGGTGTACCAGAGCAATGTGGAAGGCGGCACAGAAGGCGGCACAGAAGAAACAGGAGCAGGTATTGCAAACGGTAGGCAACCAGAAGCTAGGTTTAAGTTGGGAGGAGGGATTTTTCCTGTCCTTGACGATGATACTGAAGATTTAGTCAAAAACGTTTTGATTTGTGGTTGCCATGGTTTTCTAATACAATGATTTCTTTTGGTTTTTAGGATAACGAGTTTCACACAAGACTGGTATTTCCTTCTGACACTTCCTGTGATGGGGGCTCCCGCATTGTACCTGAACCTTCTGCGGAACAACAGTCCGGCCGTAGGAACACTGGTAAGAATGGAACTGAATGTCAGTTATTGACTTCGTTTCGGCGATAGATTATTAACTATGTTTTTGGTTTGCTACAGTTGCAGTTGATATTGTTCCGTCGACATCAGTCCTAGAAGGAAGTCCAGTGAAGATGGATCTCTCGGCGGCACAAACTATATCTGCTGTAGACAAAACGCCCGATTGCAATTCCGAAAATAGTTTTGAAAATACATTAAAATTGATAGCTGCTCAAGCTGGGGAAGCAGGAAGGAGAAAACACACACCTAAAGCGTAAGTTTATTTTTCATCTGAGTTGTACTTTTTTATATAAAAGTAATCGGTTTTGTAGACCTCGGAAGTATTCTGAAAAAATGAAAGCAGAGGCCTCCATTGTACAACGAATCCAAGAGTTGCAAAAAGAAGGCATGTGGTATGATAAACGACTTCCCAGAGTAAAGGAACCAGATAGAATCAAGCAACATCATGATTATCTCATGGAGGAGGCTTTATGGATGCATACGGATTTTCAACAAGAACGAAAGTGGAAACAAATAGCTGCCAAAAAGGTATGTTGCTTAGATGTTCATGTTTGTTTGCAGCATTGGGTAATTATATCATTCTTATTGTTCGTTCGTAATCATAGATTTCAAAAGCCATCAGGCGCTACTTTACTCAGAAGCAGCTGGCTGCAGATCGAGTATTGAAAGAAGATGAAATCAGAAAACGGCGAATGTGTTCTTTCATTGGCCGAGAAGTATTAAAATTTTGGGGTAACGTTAAGCGAGTTGTTGAGTTGAAGGAGCAGTGTAAAATTGAAGATCTGAAGAAAAAAGCCATGGACCAACAATTAAGTTTCATTGTTGACCAGACTGAAAAGTATTCCGACTTACTGGCAGAAAAGTTTCAAATCCAAATTAAAAAGGAAAAGGAAAGTGATGTTAGCGCAAATAACAGTGAATTAGAATCTCTATCCCAGACGGCTGCGAACTCAGATGGTAAGTCATCCCTTCTTTCTTGTTATTTTTCCAAGTACCCCCCTTAAAAAACAATGTTTTTATGCAGTCGAATTTGAACCGAAAAGTGAGTCAGATGATGACGAGGAGACTATTGCAAAAGCAGATAAGGAAATTAGGTCTTCCGAGATTACGAAAGAAATCCGATTGTTAGAAAAAGAATCACAAATGGAATTGGATGATTTTTTAAGTGAACTTCCTAAAGGATACTTGGAAAACCGAATAAGAGGTGAGATTATTTTTCGTTTTCCTTTGATTTTTTTGCCCTTTCGGAAACAAGTAGTTAACATATGAATGGGATTAGAAATTGAGACTGAGACTGAGTCCGAATCAAAACCTGGACCTTCCACAGGAGCCAAAAGTACTAAAGAAATAGACAAAGATGACGAATTTATGCTTCCAAGTGATGAAGATTCTGACGAGGAAAATACAATTGATGAGCAAGAGGCGGCAGAGAAAAAGACTGGTAGAGACCACAAAATGGAGATAGAAGAATTGAATGCAGATAACGAGTTAAGCGTGGAAGAACTAATGAAGAAGTACAAGTATCAGTCAGGTAACACTTATTTTAATATAGATCAATTGTTTGGTCATGTGATGTCACTCATTCGTCAAATTTATTTAATGCAGGTGAAAACAATTCTGATGCTGATATGTCTGAAGAGGATGACGAACCAGAGAGTGACGTTTCTTCGGACTCTGACATAGAATCGGAGGAAGAAGTAGATACAGCCGACATGGTTCAAGAGGATGAAAACGATAACAGCTTGGCAACGCTCCTTCAAACATTTGCTCCAGAAAGGGCTGGGGAAGTTAACGATGATGTTGCTTTAACGAGCGTTGCTGCCCTTGCCGAGTCTTTTCAACCAAAAGGCTTCACGTTGTCTTCCACAAACGTAGTAACTACGATTCCACATCTTATCAAGCACACTCTGCGAGAGTACCAGCATATAGGACTTGATTGGCTAGTCACGATGTGCGATAAGAAACTCAATGGGATTCTGGCAGACGAAATGGGTCTAGGAAAAACTATTCAAACTATCGCACTGCTTGCACATTTGGCGTGCGAGAAAGGAAATTGGGGGCCGCACCTTATAGTCGTCCCCACTTCTGTTATGCTCAATTGGGAGATGGAGTTCAAAAAGTGGTGCCCGGGTTTTAAAATACTCACATATTACGGGTCTCAAAAGGAAAGGAAGCTGAAAAGAACAGGATGGTCTAAGGGGAATAGTTTTCATGTCTGCATCACGTCATACAAACTGGTTGTCCAGGACCATCAAAGCTTCAGACGGAAAAGATGGAAGTATCTGATTTTGGACGAAGCGCAAAATATTAAAAATTTCAAGTCAGAACGGTGGCAAAAACTTCTTAACTTCAATTCTCAAAGGTAATTTACATGGAAAATATGTAGGGTACATCATGACAAATTTGTCTACTTATATAGGCGCTTACTTCTAACCGGGACTCCGTTGCAAAATAATTTAATGGAGCTGTGGTCACTTATGCATTTCCTTATGCCAAATGTCTTTCAATCCCATCGGGAGTTTCGCGAATGGTTCTCAGATCCAGTGTCTGGAATGGTCGAGGGCAGTGCGGAGTACAATGAGAGCATAATTCGACGCTTACACAAGGTAATTATAATTATATTCGTATTTTATTTGAAGGTTTCTTAACAAGTTTTACTTTGTAGGTTTTACGGCCTTTCATTTTGCGAAGACTGAAAAGTGAAGTAGAGAAACAATTACCCAAAAAGTATGAGCATTTAGTTATGTGCAGACTGTCCAAAAGGCAGCGTTTTCTTTACGAGGAATTTATGTGTCGCACACGGTAATTGAATTAATTCAGTCTAATAAGGCGTATTCGCTAACATAATTTTTCCGTTTACCCTCCAGCACAAGAGAAACTTTAAATTCCGGCAACCTTTTGAGTGTAATAAACGTGTTGATGCAACTGAGGAAAGTCTGCAATCATCCTAACCTTTTCGAACCGCGACCTGTGATTTCACCAATGCAAAGCGATGGCATAATATATAACATTCCATCCATTGTTTGGAATATTGTAGATGACCTTCTTCAGTCAGTAAGTCCTTAATGCATATTAATGGAAGCTTGGCCTATGTATTTCATTTGTGATTGTTTATTGTTAATAGAAACCCAGTTACCCAGTGTTTAGTATGACTTCTAAAGATCTGTATTTTTCGAAAGAAGAAGCGATTAGAATCCAGTCTCTTTCGGATGATCCCCCTGAAAGGTGTACTTCTCAAGCGAGTCCACGGAAGTTGAAGTTTGGGGGTCTGGGACAAAGCATTTGTTTTACGCTTGCCAACAAGTCCAACATCAAAGTCTTTAAAGCCATTGAGGTTGAGCCGCCGTCAAAGCGCCTGCGACTGTCTGTAACAGCAGTTACAGAGAGCCCTCCTCCGTTACCAAGATTAAATTCGCCCATTCCAATTTTCCTATCAACCAGTGATCCCAACGCCAATGGTATGCTAGACGATATTGATTTTGTGGATTATGTCAGCCAGAAATCTGCACCTAAGAAAAGTCCACTTTTCCTGGCCTCGTCACTGGTAAGCAAAGCAGACTCCTTCGTGGAAAGTATAATTTAATTTTAATTTGCGTAACTTGTTTTTAGGTTAATGGCGGAATTGATATTGCAAAACCGAAGCGTGAGAATGGGTTAAAACAAGTCGAACCACTGAATACAATCAGTGGACGTGCGGATGAAGAACACGTAACGTCAAGTGGAATTGACGAACAAAAACCTAAGATAAAAGAGGAGCCGATGGAATCTGAGGAACATGAAGAATCAGAAGGCAGTGATGTAGAGATTGTGGAAATTGTTGAAAGTACCAGAAAGAGGAAGATCTCAATTCCTAAGAAAAATGGCACAGATGGAATTACATCCATGGGGATAAATCCTGTCGAGTTTCAGCTGGTAAGGGCTAATTTATATTCATTGCGTCGTTGTCGCATATTTTTCCTTCCTTTAAACGAGTTGTACGTTTTCATACTGCAATTTTCTAAAGAAGGAAAACAATATTGAAGCCGTTTATACTGACTGGTTAATTTCATAAATGAATTCACTGGATCATGAAAACTGAACATTCATAATTTATTTTCTTTCAGTTGGATATTCTGGAGCGGAACGTTAGCAATAAAAAGGCAGTACTTGCTAAATTGGAAGCTTACAATCGACTCAGATGCGAAATCAATCCAATATATGGCCAATCTTTCATCGAGGCTTTCACGTTTTCTCCAATCAGTTTCGCCGATCGTCGACAGAGATGTTCATATAAGTGGGAAGGGTTCATGAAAACCAAAGTACCACAAAATTTTCGTCTCGGTTATGCAGAAGTGGACAGAGCAGTTCAGATCAAGTTGAAGCACCAGTCGCCTATTCTACCAAACCACCCTTACCTGTTTTTGGAAAACACTTCAGTTCTTTCCAAACTGCTTCCTACTTTACAAGAAACAATTGAAAATTTGCAACCGATACTTAACCGCTATGTGATATACATTCCTTCGGTAACCGCTCCTATCCCAGAGTCTAAAGTGTTCAAGCCTTCCCCATCTCGATATCGTAAGGAGATTGCTAGCGAAAATGAATTAAGAGAGCTTCTCGAAAAACCATTTGAACCAATTCATCATATTGCCTCGTCTATGTCAACTCAGTTCCCCGACCCCAGGCTAATACAGTACGACTGCGGAAAGCTTCAGAGCTTGGACAAGTGAGTTATACATTCTGTTTAAAAAGCATTGTAAAACGATAACATTATTATGTTTTGTAGATTGTTACGTCAATTGAAAGTTGGCAGTCATAGAGCTCTCATTTTCACTCAAATGGCAAGAATGCTGGACATTTTGGAAGCTTTTCTTAACTACCATGGTCATATATACTTACGGTTGGATGGAGCAACCAGAATCGACCAAAGGCAACTCCTGATGGAAAGATTCAACTCTGACAAAAGAATATTCTGCTTTATCCTTTCAACACGATCGGGTGGTATTGGGGTTAATTTAACAGGGGCCGACACAGTTATTTTTTATGACAGTGATTGGAACCCCACGATGGATGCCCAAGCTCAAGATAGGTGTCATAGGATTGGTCAGACTCGTGATGTACATATTTATAGGTATATTCAACAATTCAATTCCCGTACCATTGTTTCCAAGATTAAGGTTTCTAACTCTTTTGCTTTTTCCGTAGACTTGTGAGTGAGAAAACAGTGGAGGAAAATATTCTTAAAAAGTCGAATCAGAAACGCATGTTGGGAGAATTGGCAATAGAGGGTGGTAGTTTTAATACGACCTACTTCACAAAGGTACAATTCCTTCCACAGTTTTTCATTATTAATCCTCACAAAAAGAATTGATTAATCAATGAATTATCTGGACTTTGTTTTCAGAATACCATTCATGATCTGTTCACTGTGGATGCTGAGAATGACCCAAAGAAGCGTTTAGCAGAGCTTGCTGCTGGCACTTTGGCGTATCAAGATACTTTGAACTTAGACGATATGGGGTCAACATCACCGGGTCTATCTGACAGTTCAACAAGAGAGAAAAATGCGGTTCAGTTGTTGGAAACTGCTCTACTGACGGCAGAAGATGAGACCGATGTTCAAGCCGCTCGAACAGTAAGAGCTGAAGCCGCTGCTGAGTTAGCTGAATTTGATGAAACCATTGATTATGAAGAACTTGATAAAGCGGAGAATGCCAAAATCATGGAGACACCAAAGACGGAAATGGATGAACTATTTGATCAGGTATGGGAAATACTGCATTCTATTGTATTTTTTATTCTTCTCCACATTTAATTTTATTATTTGGTACCCTTTAGCTCAATTCAGTGGAAAAGTATGCTATTCGTTTCATGGAGAATTGCATGGATGATTGGACTAGTGAAACCTATGCAAACGTTGAAAAGGACATGGAAAGACAAAAGCAAGAATGGGAAGAGGCCCAGCAGAAACATCTACAAGACCTGAGGAGAGCAGAGGAGGAGAATGAGGAGGAAGATTCTGATGAGGACGAAGAGATTATGACATACGCAGCAATAGATACTAAGAATCAGGTTAATAACACCAGACGAGATAGATTACCTGTAAAGGGTGTGAGCAAAAAGAGCTCAAGATCACCACTTCGAACGTCACTTAATCTTAATACTCGCCGCGTGGTAGCCACTAAAAAGACTGTTAGTCCCAAAGCGTCTCCGCCACGGCGAGGGCGCGGAAGGCCAATCAAGAAAGTGGTAAAAGGAACAAATAATGATGATCGTTTATCCAAAGCACAGTCGGTTTCTACTGAAAACAGTCGAAAAACGCTGGAGGCTAACTCAATTGAAATTGAAACAGTTAACAAAATAGTTACTAGGCGCTCTGGTCAGTTGGCAACTCCGACTCCAATTCCTGAAGATAGGTGTAAAACAGTTGCAAAACTTGCAATTAAAAAGTCTTGTGTGGCTCTACAGCAAAAGGGTGGCTGTAAAAGTTCGGCTAATGTTAACGTACCCCAAAAAAGATCAGTTAGACTGGCACGCACGTAGCATTGACGATGCTACGCAGTGCATTTTTAAATACTTGGTGCCGATGCCGAATGGCATTGGCGAATTAATTAGATATTTTAAAGTATTTTACCTTTTTCATGAAAATTTTTGTATGAAAGTTGTTGCATTTTATGTCAGTTTAACTTTATTATTTACACATGAACTAATCAACGAAAGCAAAAAAGACAAGTCAAATTCAAATTGTGCGTGTAAAAGATACTAAAAATATGTATAATCCAAAAATTTGTTGTATTGTCGTGCTCAGGAATCGTGCACTCAAAATTGTTGGCTATAATTTCATGATGATTTGAAGACTACTAAATCAGTGATTATTCCAGTATTCCAATATGGTGTAGCTCTACGGCATAATGATCTCTTCTTCGCAGTTTACATCGTCCTTCACATTTCGAAGTGTTGGCAATAATTTCTTTGCTGCTCGCGCAGAATCGTGTTAGCTTGTTCTGACATTCAATCATCGCTTTTTTGGAGGTCAACACTTGGTAGTAGAATGTTGACATGGAAGTAATAAGGAATGGCTATTATTTAGCAGTTTTCAAATCGAAGTGAACATTGGCTCAACAGTAGAATCTTGCAAGTGCCATCCTGAGCACCGCTAATAGTTTAATCTGCAACTATTGCCAACTGTTGTGATAAGCTCTTGAACTTTTAGTGAAGTCCGTGGTTAGACTTTTCTTTAATAGTCTTTTTAACTTGTTGCAGGTTTGGATAGCACAAAATTCCAAGCATGAGATCATTATGCCGGTAAGAGCTCGTGTTATGGTTTATTCATGCATCGCTATAAAATTGCATTTCTCATCATCTTCCCTCCCGTTTGACCGCTCTTTACACATGCGTTTCTAATGCTTCCTTACATTGAGCCATTAGTATTTAAGATGTTTGTCCTGGTTAGATGTGGTGTCCGCCAACTCCTCCTCATGACGTTTGCGACGTTTACATTGATCGGCATCCGCTTTACAAGCACGAAGCCATTCCAGAATCTCAACTTCCTCCTGTCTACGTGCCTCCAAAACATCCTAAGAAACCAAGCCCTGTCAGTATCATTTCAAAAGCTAGCTTCGAAAGGCCGGGTGATATTCAAGTGGATACCAGTGAGACCGATGAGACAACAAGCAAAAAGTCCCCTTCAAAGGTTGCCAGAAGGGACGAACCTATCTTTGCTCCGAGATCCTTATTCGACAAACCCTCACCTGCTTTGGCGAAAATGAGAAGAGATTATCGTTTACAAAAATACAGTTGTCGACCTACTACACCTTCGGCTATTAAGAACATGCTAGGACCAGGAGCTGTCACTTTTCCGATTATTCCAGCTGCCAACGCTAAACCACCTCCTCCCCCTCCAGCAGACATGCCTGACTGGATGGTAGCAGAAGACCACGCTTTGCTTCAGGTAAGCAAAATGAATGACTTTCATTATTTTTGGTTGCCGCAACAGTGGTCATTAATTACGTCAAATATTTGCATTGTAGACTGTTCAAAATCTTCTGGAACTTCCATTGTCGTTATTGGTAGTGAATTTGGCACAGACGCCCAATTGGGAGCTGGCTTCAGAAATAGTCAATATGAATTCTAGGACTTATCGAACACCAAAACATTCCAAATGGAGGTGGGTGCAAGTTTTGACATTTAATATTTCATGAATCCATGTACTCATTTGGAATTGCCTTTGCGTAGATATGAAAACATTGTGGGACCAAGGGAAGAAGGAAAATTGCTCTATGATAGTCCCATCCTCTCACCTACTTCCCCGACGAAGAAGACCAAAAAAGCCAAGACCTTCATTAAAATAACACCCCCTTCACCCTCGAAGGCTGCGCGGTACTTAAAAACCAGCCAGCTTGTGGCTCAAGACAATAATGCACAGCTCTCAAATTTTTATTTACAAAAGTTTGACACCATCAAAAGCATATCAAATAAGCGGGCGCCTACGTCCAAACCAGTGGGCATTACTTCGTCTTCTATGAAGAGCAATAAACAGGCCACCATTTTTGCTGAACACGGCATCAATTATGATTGCCCAATACCAGCCTCAACCGTAGCTCAGTTACGAATAGAACGACTGCACATCGAAAGAAAAAAGCTAATGCAACAGCAACAGGCGTTGAGTGCACACTCGTCGTCCACACAACAGACCCCTACTATTGGTACAATTTTGGCTGCAACCAATAATAACGCAATTTCGACCACTGCTTCTGCTTTAGCAATTGAGCCTGCTACGAAAGTTGCAAGAACATCTTCCTTTCCTTCTGTCTCCACAGCTTCGGGTCTGGTTCCTCTGGTGTTGGGAACTACGACAGGCGAAGTGATAGCGAGAGCCAATCTTTCGACGGGGGGCAACACTTTGACTGCAGCACAAAAGCGACAGAGTAACCTTGCAACCCAGCAGCAGCAACAATACCTACTGCAGCAGAAACTTCAGCAGCAGCAGCAGCAGCAGTCTCAGATTCAACAAGCATTAGCTGCTCCGATTCAGGCTCAACAAATTGTGGTTTCTCAATCAGCAACTGGCTTGCAGGTAGGGAAAAATGTACTTACCTCTCATGTACAACTCCCAGGACAAATTCTGCGTGCGACCTCGCAAAATATGCAACGGCCACCGACATATCAAGTGATAGTGTCACAACCCTCTCTAACTTCTCAGACTTTGACTACCCCTACCCCAATGCAGACCCAACAAATTGTAGTGACACAACCTACAGGAAATCTACAGTTGGCGAAAGCTGTCATTGCCTCAGCATCCCAAGTTCCTGGTCAGATATTGCGTGCAAGTTCACCATCTATTCGTCAGGCGCAACCACACCCTGTGTTAGTCTCTCAAACCCAGTCCCCTCTAGGCCAATCTAGTTTGACAACTTCAATTCAGACGCACCACACGGTGACCACTTCGACAGGATTGCAATTAGGAAAGAATGTCATAGCATCTCCAGTTGCTGGGCAAATCCTTCGGGCAGCTCCTCAAACGATCCAACGCCCACTAACACACCAGGTCTCTCTTTCTCAGTCGCCTCATGGTCAATCGGGTTTAGGAGGCCCCATTCAGTCACAATTAATTGCGACACAGTCCAACTTACAAGTTGCAAAAGGTCTTGTGGGCTCTCAACAACACACACAGATTGTGAGAACACCGACGTCAATCCAGCAACCCCAAACACATCAACTTGTCCTGTCCCAGCAGCAACCTTCAACGCAGCAAGGTTTGTCCAATCCTATGCAAACCCATCAAGTTGTTGTCTCTCAACCCACTGCTAGTCTTCAAGTGGCAAAGAATGTGATGGCGTCACAGCAAGTTCAAGGCCAGCTTTTAAGAACTCAACAGAACGTTCAGCAACCTCAAACAGTTGTGTTGGCCTTGGGACTCGCCCAGGCACTGGGCGGCACTGTTGGTGTACCGACAGGAGGAGTATCCACATCAACTGGCAACACGGGTTTGAGTATCGGGTCTGCCGTAGTGACGGGAGCCAGTGGTTCTGGAATTGCAAAGAATGTGACTGCGATAAGCCAGCAGCAACTGCAAAGAGGATCTTTACAGGTACGCTTGCCTTACATAACAACTAGCAACTGTATTACTGGAACTTTGCGAGCATTAGTTATTTTATTTATGGCTTTGCTTGGGGTTTAAGGAATTTACTTTTGCTTAAATGCAGCATGTAAAAAGTTTTCTAGGGTTACCGTACTAAACCTACCACCAATCCAGTTACACTTGATACTCTTAATGGATGAGTCGAAACGAATGGACCTTATTTGAAATAAAGCATTTGAATGAAATAAATAAGCTATTTCATTCAAATGCTTCTATTCTTTATGACTCACGTTTCTGCTGTCAACGCCTGAGTTGCTGTACGGTACATTTGCTGGGTGCGATGTAATGTTTTGTAATAACTTCTGGTTGACCGCTTTTTGTTTCTTTTTCTGTGTCCACTTCTGGGTGAAGAATGTGCTTTAATGTTTTGAAAAATGGCTAACAGTTGGTGAAGCAGCAAACAATTGGAGGAAAGACAGTCACCCGTCCTGTTTCAGAAGCTGAGATGGCAGTATTGCTAAAACACCATGGACTATCACCACAGACCCGTCTTGCTGTTGCAACAAACGCCTCACCAAGTACTGTCTCCATGACCCCTACGTCGGCAAAGACACAAGTAACCACCCTTCCCATGTCTGCTGCCACACATACGCTGTTGACGTCTGTGGGCATACAGGTACGCAAAATATGGAAGCTTTCAACCCTTGTTCTTCAACTCTGGTCCATCTCAGATTTTCATAGCGTGCATATCTGTCATCTGTTAGTGTGAAAAGGGGTGGCTTGTCAAAATTGATTATGGTTGACCAGTGTGATACTATTTGCATTTGGACAGAATCATAGCATGGAAGCACGACCATTCCCTCGTTATGAGATGAAATCTTTGGGTGTGCGATAGTGTTAAGTTTAGCCTAGCCCCGAACATAAATTTTTTTTGCAAATGAGGGTAACAAAGTTCTTACGAGCCCAAAAAATAGCAAGAAAATGTGTTTCTATTGATGTTATTTAATGCTTTAAAATTTAATTGTGCAGAACATCGTGAAAGTCCAGCCGCCATCAGCAAGTGGGCAACAAATAACTACACTTGTTAAAACCCCTGTGAGCCAGTCAGGAAGTCAAGGGAACACCATTACATTTCCACTGCAGCTTTCGCAAGTAAAAACTGTAAACAAGATCAATGCAACGATCCCGAAGCAGGCCGCTGCGACGGTGCAGCAAATCCCTCAGTTAAGTCCCATTCAGCAGCAGATACTCCTTCAACGCCACAAGGGCCAAGGACCAGGGCAACAACAGTCACAGATGCAAGATTCCTCAATTCTAAATCAGGTTTGGCATAGTAACTCATGAATGACATTTTTGCGTTTAAACTGGTTTCAAACGTGGGATTTGGTTGTTTACAGAAAAAATAGAAGGCCGTAATAGTTCACTGCTGTTGATGCCCAACCCAACTAAACAGCAAACAGCACCAATTAATTAAGGTGAGACAAGCGCTAGTTTAGGTGATTGTTATTTATCATTTATTTCACCGAGTTGTGAATTGTTGCCATTTCTCTGAAAAAATATTCTTGCTGAGCTTAAGTTATATCGGAGTAGTTCAAATTCTAAAATGTGGTCGTGAAATCTTTTAGCTGTTAATTTGCTGGTTTGTTCCAACTTCTCGTCCTTTTTTGATTCGTTAATGATTAGAACTTCTCGTCGCTTTTCTTCCTCATAGTGTTGCTTTACAGAACTGAACCATCCTAATGCATCAAAGTCGTCATCTTGTCCCAATACTTGTAGAAAATATGCGACACCTGCAATTTAGAGACATGCATCATTATTAGTAGTCCTTGAGTACAAGCAACAGTGCAGAGGAAAGTCCTTTGTTTTAATTACCCATAGGAAATCCGTCATTTGTAAAAATGGATGACGACTTGGACCGTTTCGGTAGCATTTCTTTGCACTGTCGCATGTGTTCCACGTAGGACAATGTTAAAGCAGGTATCAGGACATAGAAGTTTTTCAAGTGTGCATTTCTAGAAACAAAGTATTTTGTTTAGTTTTACGTTGCTTTTCAAATGTAATCGATGGTCGTTTTAAACAAATTTTTTTCTCTTTCAGATGTGTTGAATTTTTGAATGAAGGAGCTGGACAATTCTTTACCAAATGTGAGCAGTGCAGAAGAGCAGAGTTGACTGATGTATTACGATATAAAAATCAAATCATTATTTACCTTTCTTGCCGACACACAGCTTTAAAAGCCTTGAGAAGAAGACCAAAGTAATCCTCTCCCAGAAAAAAGTTTATCGTGAGATTGGCCAATGTTGCGTCGACACTTTTCACAGCCCGTTCAAGACTTTTCGACATCCCAAGAAGATTGTCCGTTCCTTTAACATCCAACTCTGCCTTTGTACTAAAATTAGAGGTATCTTCAAGATCTGGGACAAATTGACATCCACTTGCCAAGTAATGCAATCCACCAGACCGGACCAGACGTACAAATCTGCAAAATACAGAAATACTTTGTCATTGCAATGATCTCCATATTTGTACTGAGTATTGACCTAATGTTTTCTATCGTGACTTGTTTTAACTTTTAATCATGCATATCTACATAAGAGTTTTAGAGTTTAGGTATAAAGTAGGAAACTTATTGTTATTGGTAAGTTGGCGGAACTTAAATGAAAGAAATATAAAATATCGTAATACCCAAGCGCATTTCCGATATGTGTAATCAGCATCCTAAACTTATCCAGCCATGTGAGACCGTCCTGCACTCCCAATTTCTTAATCCCCTTCTTAAATTTTTCTGCGAATTCGAAAGGAAAGTTTGACAATGAAGAAAGTGAGGGGCTAGCAGCGTTGGGCTGATCATATCTTGACTGCTTAAAAATTCGGATATCTTTGGAGAGCCGGGATCTAATTTGCTCGTCGTACAAACATTGGGAGAACACTTGCATCGATGATCGTAGATATTGGTAGACTGCGTTTATGGTGGTACTGGCCATTCCAATACCGTGGGTTCTCATGGAATTGGCTAAATGTCGAATGTTGACCACATCCAAATGCTTGTTGGGAGAACTTATTTGTACAAACACTTGATTGTTTAGGTTGTAAGTAAACTCCATCACAAATTGAGGAAGATTTCGAACAATTTCCAGAATGTCTCTTCCCTACAATAGAACAAAAAATGTCGTGTTAACTGTGATAACAATTTGCAACCATTCAGGCTCCCAACCTGTTCCAGGCTATGACCAGGAAGACAATCTTCGGTAACATCTAATTTGTACTTGTCACTGGCGAGAACTCTCATCGTAGCATATGACTGCCAGTCGTGTAGAGCCACGGACGCCAAATTGTAAAAGGTGGCACTTAAGTAGTGCTCAGTCTGCGGAAAACCATTATTGTTATCATTACACCTCAGTTACACACGTGGTTTGGTATAAAAATAGAAAAAGACTTACAGCTAATCTCAGACTCGTTAATCGGTCAGTCCCCAATGAGAGTGTAGGAACTGTCAATAGCAGCCTGTAATCTTTGACTCCTGTTTTGAAAGGAGACGAAGCGTCTTGAGCATCAACAACTTGTAGATGGGAATGAGCCAGCAATCTTAAATCAGTCTCAACCTCTTGGCAGAGTTTGTTCATTAAATTATTCTTAAAATATCTGTCGACTTCTCCCTTGAATGACTTTTTGACTTGGTCACTATGAGGACTACGGTTTAGAAAGGAGTAACAGTCTGTCATAACCATACACATCAAAGGTAACTTGGATGATTCCACTTCATTGTCGTAGACGGCGGAGAAATATGTGTGTAAAATAACCCGGTGCCACACCAACTCCGAGCCGTTGCACAATTGGTTCACTCGATCGTTTAGGTCTGTTAGGAGTGATACCCTTTCGATCGCAGCCGGCAGGATTAAAGCTACACTTGACAGATCCTCCCCTCCTTTCCATAATTTCGGATTTCCCAGTGCCCAGTCAAGTGCAAGTCTTGCTACCAAAAGCCGTTTACTTGATGGAGGTCCTCTCATGGCATTTTCCAGCATCTTCAATACTGTCAACGAATCCGCACGAAGGGCGTCCATTTTCTTATATTCTGGTGAGACAGCCATCTTCTGAACCTCTTTGAGATTGGTGAGGGCTGTGTTCAAGACATGCTGGATTATGTAGATCGAAGAATTTGAGCAATGAACTGAGAAACGATGATAGGTACACTGAATTTCCTTCAAAAGTTCGAGTATATGGCAAAGGTGGCACACGAGTTGTTTAGTCACCGGTTTGTTAAAGTGGGCATGAAGACTCATAACCATTTTGAAAGTGTTGTTAAGCCATTGGGCCAGCTTTGCTCCGTGCAAAATTAAGGAACACCGGCGAGACAAATCTTCCAACTTTAGTTGATTAAGGGTCCGGGAGTAAAACGCCTGCTGGAGTTTCACAGCCCACGTGGAGACTAGTATGCTGTAACTCGTCACATCCCTTGGAAGACTTGCAATGCTTTGCTGAAGATAATTTTGTCTATTTGCAGCGCAAATTTCAGTTCCTCTAGAGTCGTACAAGCGAATAAAGCTATTTAGAAAGACGTCTGGGATCCATAATATTGAGCTTCCAATGCTAACCGCAGGTACTCTTTTCATCGGTTCGCACAAATGCTTTTGAAAAAGCTTTTTCCAGTCTGAGGAGGAGGGGAAAAGAGTCGAAGAAAAAATGAATAAAGCTGACACGGCAATGGGTTTGAGTGTATCGATGTTTTCGGCGAACTCTTTCTCGATAGTGGCGCTGGTTTGTATTATGTAGTTTTGAAGCTTTTCTAGAAGACTTGTGCTTTTCCCGAATGTTTTCTTCCCAAAATTGCTCAGATCAGTCAGTAATGTTCGGAAGATTTGTCCTGACACGACTTCCTTGTCCAAGATGAACAGGTCCTTTTCGAAAATGGCTAATTGTTCTGGAGCAGAGTCAAACGTTGTGGCATCAGCGTGAACAGAAGAAATCATTTGTCGATACTTTGCCCAATGTTCTTGAAAGACTGCTTGGCTAACAATTATATTATCCACAATGACGAACATGGCTAGAAAATCTGCAAATGCTCGAAACGTGGTTGGAATGTTGAGATGAGTGGTGGCGACGACGTGGGGTTTGGCATCTTTGAAGAGAGCACTCATCTGCTCCATCCAATGAATGCAAAGCTCCTTGCCCAATTTCACCGCCGCCTGCAGACGATGTAAGGTGAGAAGGAACTTTGAAATGGCCACATGTCCTTCACCCTGGAAGGATCCGACGCTTAGCAGTGACGATGAACTGTCGTCCTCGTAGCCGTCGCCATAGAGCAAAAGAGGAATCACAAACTTCTCATGGATTTGATGTTTCAATGAGTCAAATTGCGTGGAGAGATTTGTCAAGACTAAAAGCACCTTCTGGACGTCTGGATTAGCATCAGGGGGAAGTGGAATTGATATAATTTCTTCAAATCCAACCCCACTCTCTTGTACAGGGGTCCACTTGAGCTCTATTGGACACGTAGTCACAGCTTCGTGAGAAATGTGTAGTCTGCTGGGATAAGACTCCACAAATAAGTATGGATCAATCAGATTTCCACTAGAATATCCTTCATCAGGCTCTTCTTCCCCGTTCCCCCCACCTGCATCATCCTCCTCTCCTCCTCCTCGAAAACCATCCTTATTGTTGGACAGAATCTTCATGAGCCTCAAACTATTGGTCTCCAGGAAGTGTCCAAACTTCCTCAGGTGTTTCTCTGCCAACGTCTTGTTGGCCATCGTATCACATTCCTCCATCTTTCTTTATTATGCTGTTGTGGTCTCCTATGGCCAAATTATTTCTCCCTGTGTTTTGACGACACCCACGACGAAGTCGTCCGATTGAATGAATGCAAATCCATGTCCCTTCTTCTTTTAAGCTCAGGCACACGTCATTTTGTCATCACATGGTCCTCTGATCCTCTCAAAACTACAACAAAAAAGAAAATGTATATAATTTCCCCTGTGCCAACTATAAAATAACGTCTCACCTTTATCTTATCATCAAAAGTCAGTATCAAACTGATGACTGCGGGGGAGGGAATATAAAAAGAACAAAAATTAAAACCGAGAGCTGAGTTGAATAAATAATTGGGTGGGGTGGATCCAAGACCAACGCCTAAAAGAACTATACCACATCACATCCTCCTTTGTTAATAGTCCTCTCCTGTACAATTCTTAATTGAGGCAAAATTAACTTTTCGCGAGCCACTCGAGAGACCATGCTAAAAAGCTGCATACACAACACACTGGTTGTGTTGTGTGTGAGGCAGATTCAACAGACTTTTGTTGTCGTTCGAACGAAATTTCGAGGAGAAATCGACTGGCCGGCTGGTCCATTCTGAGACACTTTTTTTGCAGCTGCTGCAGTTGAGAGAGACCCACACAAACCAAACCTCCTGCTTTTGTTTTCTGCTCTGAAAAGAAAAACGTTGAACACAATTTGTAAATCTCAAAAATTCAATTTGTGTCCTCAGAATTATATTTGCGAAGGCAGAAGAGGTCAAGGTCATGTCAGGGTTGAGGAAGAAGAGGAGGAGGGAGGAGGGGAGTGACGACTACAGTGGAGGGATTGAGGAGGAAATGGCCAAGTTAGGGGCCTACTCAGTCTCGTGGCCAGGGAATAAACGACATACGCTGGACTCGGACTCGTCGTCAGGGAATAAACGACATACGCTGGACTCGGACGAGGAGGACGACGACGATGAGGCGTACAACAAGAAAAAGTACGACGTCCTGAACGAAGACGATATTGAGGGTAATTAATTGAGTTAAGTTGTCATCCATACTCCAGGTAATAATAATAATTTGTTGGCTTGTGTTGTAGGACAAGAAGCATCCACCATTGAGTTTGACGGTGAGATAAAGATAACGCCGTTCAACATGAAGGATGAGCTGGAGGAAGGATATTTCGACGCTCAAGGGACCTACATTTGGAATAAGAAGGACGCCGCGGAAATACGGGACAGTTGGTTGGATTCGATTGATTGGGTTAAGGTATTACTATTATACGTTTCTACTTCGGCTTATTCAGTTCTGGCGGTTGTCTAATGTCATGTCCTTATGCTCCATTGCAGGTGAAGAGGCCTGATGCGGAAAAGGAACAAGGGACGAAAGGGGGTGGAGCACAGAAGGATTTGGTTGATGTTTCGGAACCGGTGGATATACTATCATTGTATAAGCAGCTTTTAACGTTTGTTCGTGAAGGAGAGTCTGTGCTCAAAGCTGTTAAGAGACTGGGTAAGTTATATAGTGGATGAATTGCCAGGACGAATGAAAATATATTTTGGTTTTAGGTGGTGGAAAGCAGTTGAGCACAGCAGAACGAATAAAATTAAAAAAGAAACAGAAACTGGAGGCTGAAGCAAAAGAAACCGATGCGGATAACACTTCTTCTTCTTCCGCCAAGGCTCCGGAACCAATGTCAGACGTTGAGAAGGTTACAGAAGTTGCAAATGCAATATTGACTGCTAGTGGAAACATGGAAATATACCAGGAGACTTTTGAGAGCATTAAGTTCAAGGTGAGTAATCTAAAGTTTCATACATAAGGAGGATAGCACTCGCGTTTACTCCATTTTTGCTTGCCATTTTCAGATTAATCGCGAAGAAACTAAAACAAAAGCAGCCGCTGTGGTCAAAGAAGATGATGGATCGGACATGTTTGGAGACGAGTTTGAGGTGACAGCTTCGTCAAAATCGGAAGACGATGCTGGTGGAAAGGAACCCAGCATTGGAGACGCCAGTGACGAGGTGAAATGGGAATTCAAATGGGAGGACAAGGAGGGTGCTCATATTTATGGTCCCCATTCTTCTTCAGAAATGAGCGACTGGGTCTCCTCTGGTTATTTCAAAGACGGTGTTTTTGTTCGAAAACAAACACAAGGCGGAGCATTTTATACTTCAAAAAGAATAGACTTTGACCTCTACTGTTAGCTTATTTGTATTTCACTTTATTAGACCAATTAATTCATTCCCTCACATTCAAAATACAGATTTACGAGCTCCTGTGTGTTATATTTAAACGCTTCTTTTCATGTATGAATTTTATAAAGTTTCATTTAAAATATTGTATGATTTGCCTCTCTACATATAGATACTCCACAGAGCTCTGGGATTTTTACACTTGTAACTGTGCACACATTTTCGACAAATTTGCTTATTCCCGAGTTTACATTTACGTTTCTAAGTGAACCTTTCCAATTTGTGACAAAGACAATAGCAGCACAGCCAGAAACACAAATGTAATAATAGTGACCACGTCAGGTTAGACTAAGTTATATAATTCAGGCTAAATTACGTGGAGCGTTTATTCGTGTTGTACCTCAGGTACGCATATTCTTAATTGCAATTGCCTATCTTACAGTTAGCTATGATGCCTAATTAGTAATTGGGCATGTGGTAGCAGAATTACATTGTTAATTACGAGCACGCTGTGGTATAGCATATAATAATTGCCAATAATAAACAGAATCAATCAAAAGTATTTGTCTAGTTTTCTGTAGGAATAATAAGTGTACGTAGGCATCTATAAATCCCAAACCTTAAGTGCGTAGTTTGTTGTAACGGTTTTGTTGGTTAGTTTAGTTTCTGCACCACTTTTTTCGTTTTTGGCAATTCCATTGTACATCTTGATACATGGTCGATGGCTATACATTTAGGTATGCATGATCCGAATTTGGGTTTCATTTCCGTATAGATCTTCTGTAAATTATAACTATTTACCTACCTAATTAAATGACAACTTTGCTCTTTGGCTGAAACTCTTTTGAACTTAGGTTTATACATTTGTGTTTTGACGTTTCTTTTCTAAAAATGCAGGGAGGTAAGAATGGGGATATTTACAGCAGAGTTAATTTTACTTTATCTCATTAGATGACCAAATATTGGAACCTACTTTCTTTCAACTATTCTCGCTCTCTTCTGCGCTAAATCTCTCTGGAAGTTGTATGGATTGTTGCCTTCCATTTTATAACAGATAATTCGGCAGCGTTATATATGTATGTCTTAAAACATTACCCATCTTTTTATACCATTTAGCAACATGCAATTTTTTACCTTGTTTAAGTACGAATGCATCAGAGGCAATCAGTGCGCAGGCGAAATTAGTTGCTAATAATAATAATATACTCTAGACAGTTTTTTTTAGTTTCTTGTGCTGTTCTCCTTACAACTAAGTACCATTTTCATTCCATAGAATGTGTGCAACATGAAATTAGCCAATTTTTTTAGCACCATACGTATCTAACACTTAGTAATGGAATGTGGGAGTAAAAGCCTATGAGTGAGTGAAAGCAAAAATGGGGAGAACAGGAAAGCTCGGCAAGAAATCTAAGGAAATGGAGATGGTAGTTGTTACACGTCTCCATTGCTATGCGCAATCTACGTGTCAGTATTAGTGCCATTTCTTAATTCTTTGGAGGTAATGCCTACAACACCAGCTTCCTTTTTCTTTTGAATGCCTTGAACATAAGTAGAGGAAATGGAATTATGGATTGTAGTCCTAATTCTCAGGGTCGAATTGTTGTGATTGTATTTCGTCAATTTTTTAGACTCAAAGAAGTCCGACGTAGAGTTGCGAATAATAATACTTCTGTGGCTATGGTCCATTTGTGTCGTCGTATTGATGGTGGTAGTGGTGGTAAGAGCAGCCTCTTTATGCCTTCTCCTTTGAATTGCGTTGAGAATAATTCGTTCTTGAACGGCAAGAAACTTTTCCATTTTCGGAGTAAACGGATTGAATTGAGCATTTCTCTTACGACGTCTGTAAATCCCTTCTTTGTTGGCTATAACGCAATTCAGTACGGAAGTGGGCACTTTTTCCTAAATTATTAAAAGGTCATTCAGGTAATGAATTGCGAAAGAAGAGCATCTCACGTTACCCCAAGAAAGTCGAGAATCGAAGTCAACACTTCCGTCGTGTTCTGAACCAGTTCATGATACATTGTGATCATTAGTGGCCCTGGAAACCCTTCAATCCAGTCCAAATTTGTTTCAGTCCACGATTTCCCTTTTTGAGTGACGAATGATGACCAGTCTGGGATTACAAATGTAAATGTGGTCAGGTATCGTAATGCAAACCATGTTTTAAGCAAAAAAAACTTACATCGGCCAGCATTTCGTGTATATTTGTCCCTTCCAGCAACCCCTACGTGTCCAGCAGCTCTTCTGTTAAATTCAGCAAGCACGGCTTCAGCCGGTTTTCGAACCAGGAGAATTGCTTTTTCAAACTGAGCTCTTGCCATTGGGCCAGATTCGTGAGTTTTCACCACAAGAACCTTCCCACTGATCATACTTTCACCAGGAAATCCATTCCTCAGTAAAGCAAAGTCTTTGTAAACACTTCCCGTAAAAATCCCTATACACATCATAAAAGATAAGAAAACATTAGTGTCATCGTCATGTGCATCAAAAATACAAAATTTAGTAAATCATTGATATCGTTTTATGTCATTTACGTCAAACCCACATTGTAATACATTGTCACATTCTTTTAATGTAGTTTATGACTGAGAGCAACTTGTCAAATCCAGACATTTCTTGACTTCAATTGACAGGGCAAGACACATGTCAAAAAACTCAAAGGGAAACTTGATAAAGTGATACCATTGTCTTTGATCGATCGGTATCATCTGTACAGGGTCTAACAATGGCCAAGTGAAAGAAAGAAGAAAGAAAGAAGGTAATGAAAATAGGAGTCATAAACGAATGGTATTCCCAATTTCCAACCATTTCACATCAACAGGACGTCATTTATGTATGCAGTTAAAGGCGATTATCTTTAGCTTTAGTTTGAGTTGCAATACCTGTGGATAACTGTAGCAGATACCGCAACCAAGTATTGCCACTGCCTGGAAAAGACGCAAGAGCCACAGTGGGACCAGGTTGTTGGCGAAAGTAGACGGGAACACACTTGAAAATGGCCTGACTACGAATGATATCACTGGCGTAGGCAGGATCCCTCCTCCCTGGTGACGAGTGCACTTTGTATTTTGCATCCGGGCCGGTGCCAGTCTTTTGAATTGTCAGTACTCCCAAATCTCGTGACCCATTGGGTCCTCCAAAAGGGAATGAGAGGACATGCTGATGGTGATTTTCACTTAGTACAGTTGAACCGTTCTGAAATTTAAAAATTAAATTATGTTGAATTGCGTACTTTGTACAGAAATTGATTGATTGCCATAGAAGATGCGGTGAACTGTATTGAAAACTCCTGACTCTCTGGTGCGAGATTAATACGCAAGACAAGACGCAGGAGTTCAATCTTTTGAATCGGTATAAAGTGTCATCAAAAGCTCATTTAGAAAACAATACTCATATAAAGGATAATTTTGAAAGCCAAGTGGCACTCAAACTAAACCAACCAAGTCAAATCAAGCCAATCATGTTTTCAAAAATCTCGCCTTTTACTCCCCACTTTGGTCATGGACCAGTACCCACCGGGCCAACCTTATACAAGCTGTATTTACCTAGGAATAAGCTTTCACCAAAGAAACTAAGAAGGATAAGGGATCTTAGACCACGGATATAGGAGCACGAAACACGATCCTTGGTGATGTTATAACAGCTTACGATTAGTTTAGTATGTCGTTAGTCTGCCACCCTGTGTATTCACCAACCACCACAGGACCAGAGACTCGGATGGATGAATTCCTCCTTGCTTTCTTTCTTTTCGAAAAAACAAACCTAGTAACCTGGCTGGGTTGACGGAGAAAGCACGTTTCTGTCTTCACTCACAGCCCAAATCTAACACTCACTTCCTCTCATTTCTTCATAATATCCCCTCGCAACATTTTTTGGTGGTTCTCTCTCCTCCTTTCTCCTTCCTTCATTCTTCTCGTCTCCTCAACTCTCAACAACACCAAGGAAATTATAAATTCTGAGCAAGTATGGGTTTTGGAGGCGTGCAATTCTTGGTGCAGAGAGGAAAGTAGGGATTTTTTTCAAGTTGGTGATCCGCACACTCATTCATTCATTCAACTAACAATAAAGCTAAAGGAAAATCACACACAGTCCCACACCACCAAAGTCTTTGGTGTAACAGCTTTTACTTTCTATACACGGCTGATTCTTGTCACTAATTGGATGGGATGTGAGGAAGGAAAGAAGAGAGGGAGAAAGTCAAGCCAAAGAGTATTGGTGCAAGATGAAGGGGAACACCATCTTTTATTTTTAATGTAGGTAAACGCACTTTGTATGCCTTGCTCATCCTTGTTTCATCACAATCTCTGTTCTCAAAAAAAAACTTTCATTCATCCTCCTTCTTCACCCTCATTCACAATCTTTCCCTTCCTTCCTTCCCCTTTCCCCACTTTCTCTCTGCAAAACATCAATTTGTCTTACTTTCTCTTCACTTGTTTCACGGAATGGTTCCTTAATATATTTTTCTTGGCATGAAAAATCCTGGTGAAGGGGCTAGTTTACTAAATGCCAAAATGACTTCAACATACTGATAACGATTTACTCAAAAAAGCTGCCTTTTTAATGACGGTAACATGAGTAATTCAATTTACAAGTTAATTGTTTTAGCACATACTGCCCTCATCCCTATAATTCATTGAATTGTCAGCGCAGGACACCCTAGCCCATTTGATTCAACTTTTCATCGATTCAAGTTTATTGGCATTGTATTTTATAGTTTTGTAGCCCTTTGACTTGACTTGTGAGACTTCTAGCATATGGAGCTAACTTTCTTCTCCGTCATTTGTATGTGAGACGTGCTTCGACGATTTGAGATTTGAGAGTTTAAATGCGGGGAAAGAAAATGTTGCGCTCCTAGCGCTCTATCTCTCTCTAGAATCCCAAGAGCTTTGAATTTTTTGCTACAGATATTTTGTAGAATGAATAGAAAAGCATGAAACTGCAAATGCCACATGGAATACAAAATAAGTTCAGTCGTCTCTCCATCTTTTTGGCTGTCTAACTACAAGACCCAACAGTCATATGACAATGACACTCATGCAATATACCCGAACTTGCTGTCGTTTCCTGGGATTTTCCCACGCCCAAGGTAGCGATTGATTTCACCATCATACGCATCAATAAGCTTTGCTTTGGAGAAAGTTTGACAATGAAACAATTAGTCTTAGAAGAAGATGGAGGCAAGGGTGGAAACGGCTTTATAAGTTCCCTCCTCTGCAAAATGTGTGATGTGATGAAGACATGACTGTTTCTATGAAAACATGCTCTGTCAAAGGCGAGACTTTCTCTTTTCCACCATGTCCTTTGTATTGACGGGAAAGAATGAAAAGCAATGGGATGAGCAAAAAGTGGGAAGGAGGAAGTTGAGAATGAAATGGGCCAAAAGAAGAAGAAGAAGAATAAGAAAGAACTTTTTACTATCTTCTCTTCAGTAGTTCAGTTGCAGCAGAGAAATATAAGAATTAGTTGTGAGAGAAATTGTTCTGGATTTTGTCAGTTTGTGTCCTCTACAGAATGTTGATGATAAGAAAAGAGAGGATTAGGTCATCGTCATAAATCTCAGAGATCTCATATATCCGGGTTTTGACGGAAATCCGTTTCCTTGGGCCAAAACCCGAAGGATTTACTCCCTGGTCAACACCTACTCCATTCCGCAAAAAGATAGCCTTTGCTACAACCACTACTGCATATAGCAGAAGACGTATAAATGCACACATCCATTCAACTTCTTTCACAGTCCAAACTTCAGAAGAGAATAGACAAGAGAATGAAAAGAACAGCAGAATTGTACTTGTTCCTTTCTCCAACTTTCCCTCCACGCACATAACGCCGTATCACCAGGCAGGACATACTGGGCATTCTCTCTCTCCCTCATCTCATCTCATCTAGTCAAGTCAGCCAACAAAACCAAACCAAACTCACGAATAAAAAAAAACTTCTCAAAGACTTTTTATCCATCTCTCTTGTATACATTACTACAATGCTTGTGTAACTTGTGGGCTGAATTGGCATGCTAAAGACATCATTCCAAACCCTTCTTCCGCATGTTTTACTCATTCACTCACAAAGAAACTCGGCCGTTTGCTCCGTTGTTCTGAGCACTGCATTTACACTCCACTTTTTAGCAAGAAAAAACGTCTCCGGCCTCTCTGTTTCGGTCACTCCTTCCTGCATGGCAATACTTTTGCATTAGAACAATTGAATGCAAAAGTTCCACACTTAAATACAATTCCAATACTTGTTTTCAGGTTATTCAAGTGTCCCCAATCTTCCCTCTCCTAAAATGTGCCTAGTCCATTTTTTTTTGCAAAATTGCTTCGTCGTCGGTTGGTGAAATGTAAAAGTCTCTTTCATTTTTTGTCTTCAGGAGAGGTGGCAATTTTTCTGGCCTCCTTGAAAAATCAAACTACCATTTTCTTGAACAATAAAAGGTCTAGTTATATTAAGGTCCAATTAGCTTCGTTAGAGATTGTTGCCAACGTAAGGTTTGGTTTGCAGGAAATTCAATCATTTCCCATGCTTTGATGAAATAGAAAGTCATATTCATTGAAATATATCTAAAGTACACTGGTCTTATATTTAGCTGGCGGTTGTTGAAAAAGAAAGGCCTTCGTCGGCCTCCTTTATTTGTTCTTAGCTACCTCGTCATCAACGATTGAACCGCTGACGATGGTGGAAATACTCGAGTCGA